>MPUH01000281.1:0-69729 GCA_001970955.1 Stentor coeruleus | reverse complement strand
AAGATGTTAAAGCATGTCCTCGTTGTAATTTTAAAATTGAAAAAAATCAAGGCTGTGAGCATATGACTTGTATTATTTGTCATTATGAGTTCTGTTGGATATGTATGGGGATATGGAATTATGGTCATTTAGAAGAAGAATGCAGAGTTGTTGCTAATAATCTCAATGAAAATCAACAGGATGGGCTTAATGGTATTGAAATATCACCTAAAATTTTATTGTTAATTGTAGCTTTGTTTCCTTTATGGATACCTTTTGTTATCTTATTTTCACCTACAATGCTATCGGCGATTTATGTATTTGAAAAACAATATGAGACTAATAAAAGAAAGTGGATAACAACTATAACTGCTGCAATTTTGGCGTTTATTTTTACCCCATTTATTTACATTGCAGTGCTAATTATAACACCTTATGTTTTAATGAAATCTATGATTAATGCCCACTAAAAATATATAATCTAATTCTGAGATTATAATTTTATATCAAGTAACATCCTTCATATTCAAAACTCTGTCACCAAAATTTTAACTAAAGAATTTTTTTATATTTCCATTCTTAACATCATAAATTTCCTAAGTGAAAAAATCATATAAATTCTATCTCTCTAACCCTTAAAAAATACCCAATAAACTGTTTTTCAATGCCTAAAACTAGGCCGATCTAAAAGCAAACCCAAATATAACAAAGAACTATATATAATTCTTAGACCAATAATCAGAATTTTTAATAAGCTTTATAATGAAAAAAATTGGGACTCATTCAGGGTCTTTTCATTGTGATGAGGTAATGGCTTGTTGTCTTCTAAAGAAAACTGTTGAATTTTCTGACTCTACAATAATCAGAACTAGAGATAAGGCAATCTTAGACACCTTAGACATAGTTGTTGATGTAGGAGACGAATTCGACCCTAGTAGACACAGATACGACCATCACCAAAAATCCTTCCAAGATAATTTCGGAGGCAGATTTACACATATACGTCTTAGCAGTGCTGGACTTATATGGAAATATTTTGGTAAAGAGATAACAAGAAATATATCTAATATCCAAGACCAAGAGACTATTGATTTAATTTACAACAAGATGTATAGCGATATTTTTCAATCTTTAGATGCTGTAGATAATGGAGTTAGTCAATATCCTACTGAATTGCCAGAAAGATATAGAGAAAATACTAGTTTACCATCAAGGATAAGTAGATTAAACCCATCATGGCAAGATGAGAATCCAAATTATGATTCATGTTTTTTAAAAGCTATGAAAGTTGCTGATAGAGATTTTAAAGATATTTTTGAATCAGTGACTAAAGAGTGGCTGCCAGCAAGATTTTTAGTTGAAAAGTCTATGTTAGGTGCTAAAGATGTTGATTCTTCAGGGAAAATTGTGCATTTGAATACTTTTTGCCCATGGAAAGATCATTTGTTTAGTTTAGAGGATTATCATCGAGTTGAGAAAGTTATTTATGTACTGTATCAGGATTCGTCAAAGAATTGGAAAATACAGTCGGTTGGTGTTCCTGGAGTAGCTTTTGCCCAGAGACTTCCTTTACCAGAAGTTTGGAGAGGTAAACGTGGGGATGAGTTAGCTAGTATTTCTGGTATTGCGGATATTGAATTTGTTCATGCAACAGGTTTTATAGGAGGAGCGAAATCTTATGAAAGTGTATTAAGGATGGCTAGGATATCTTTAGGACTAATTAGTTAGATATGATTTAGAATATAATATGAGGGTTAATTTATCAAATGATTTTTATTTTCCTAAAAATATTCTAAAACCGAATCTTATGAATAATTTATAAAAAATATATCAACCTACATAAAATAGCTTCAACCCAAATCCTCCATCTCATTTAAAATCTCTAATCTAAAAACTTTATCATCGAAATCTAATCAAAAAAATGAATTCTGAGTCAAAACCAAGTCTTTTCAACCCAAACACCAGCAACCTCATCGATACCTTAAACGACCAAAGTAACCCAAAACACAGAAACTGAATGGACCTTAAGACTTAAAGCTTTACAACAAATCCAAGACTTCCTCCTTAAAGAAGATACAACCTTACAATCCTTCCTCGAAGCCTACAAAAACATATCAACCCACATAACAATCCAATTAAAAGATCTCCGTTCAGCAATAGTCAAAGAGTCAATAAAAATCCTCACAATCGGTTCTAATAAATTTAGAACAACCTTCGACAATTTTGTTTGTAAATTTCTAGACCTACTCTTCCAGCTTTCAGCCTCAACAACAAACGCCATATCAAAATCAGCAAGTGATGGTGTTAAAACTATACTAGAAAACATATACTCAGCAAAAATCCTAACAAAAATTTTAGAAAACTCAAAACAAAAACCTGTTCAAATAAAAATCCTTGCTTGTGAATGCCTTTATTACTCTTTAACCTCTTTTCCTAAATCAATTCTTGATACTATAGACAATGATCAACTTGTATCAGTTGTCAGAGCATTTGTATGTGAAAGTGGAAAACTTCGTGAAATAGGTAAAGATTGCTTTTTAGCTTTTTCAGATAAATATCCAGAAAAAACTGAAAAATTCGTACAAAGTATTATCCCTGTATCTAAAAAACTTGCAGAAGAACTTAGAGGTTTGATAAAAACATTTAATATTGACCCAGTTAGTGAGTTTCCAACAAATGTTGAGATCTCAGCTGAAGAATGGGCTATTTTTGATAAACTTGACGTATTTTCAGCTGTAAGACTTGCTGTAACCCAGACAAATTTCCAGACGAATAATGAGATACAGTTAGAAATCCTTATAGAAAAAGCTGATAATCAAGTAAAGGATATATAGAATTGGAATGTTAGGGAAAAAGCTTTTGGTAAAATGCTTGAAGTGCTTCAAAGTCATGCACAAAACTATGAACTTGAAGCTATTGTTAAAAAAGTTGTTGAACATGTTAAGGATTCACATATAAAAGTTATAAATGCTTGTATGGAATGTTTGATTATTATAGCCAAAGATTATTCGATTATGTTAACTGCTTATTTCCCTGAACTTTTACAAGTGATTTTAGAGATATCTTTGAATAAAAAAGAGGAACTAAGCGAAAATGCTAATGTGATATTAGAAAAACTACTTGAAACTTATCCACCTGATGACCTTTTGATACACTTTTTGTCTATATCTTCAAATAAAACTGGGGTAAAATTTGCCCTTATTGAGATTATCCAGTATTTATTAGAAATATCTGAAAGTTTTTGTTTTTCTAAACATAATATGAATTTGTTATGTAAAAAACTTTCAGCTATGTGTATTGAAGGTAGTAAGTCGACTATTGTTTCGGCGATAAAAGCTTTAGAGAAAGCTTGTGATAAAAATGTTTTTGGGACTTTACAAGGGATATTAGAGTTACCTTATGAAGAGCAGTCATTGGTATGAGATAAGTAGTTTAAAAAATACTGTCAAGATTATTCGAATTTATTAGATGAAATGCTTAGAGGGTATAGTAAAAGCATGATCCCTAACTCAATCGACGTAATCGAAGAAGTTGAAGAAGAAGATCTAACTGGGAGCATCCTTGAACCTTCCGAACAATTCGAAGACTTCATGCTGAAAACCCCAGAAGAAATTCTCTCAAACCTCCAATACTACCTAACGTAATTTCCATATAGCAAATGCGAACTAAGATTTGAAAACATCCAAGAATTAATCCTCATATTAGCCAAACAGTTAAACTCAGAACATAATGAAGATTCCAAAAAAGCACTAAGAAACCTTTCAGCCATAGCAAAATATTCTAAAAGTGATAAAGTAAGAGTTGAACTTTTATCAGTATTAAGTAAACTATTAAGTTGGGATAGTAGTAGTTTACAAAGAGATGTTGATATAATATTAAAAAATGTTATTGAAAAAATGAATACAGGATCAGCTGTTATTGGGATATTAGAAAGTTTGAAAAAATGTGAACCTCCTGGACTTCAGACTATGTTGGAGTATTTGATGGAGATTATTAAAGATAGGGGGAATATAAGCTTTTTTGGTAAAGAAATTGGCGTTAGATTAAAAGAGGTAAGGGGTATGTAGTTTTTTGGTCATCCACATCCTGAAGTGAGGAAAAATGTGGTTTTAGCTTTGGCGGAGTTGTTGGGGAAGGTGGATGAGGATGGGTTTTTAGCGATTTTTAACCAGAGTCAACAGAAGATTATTGAGATTTATAGGCAGAAACTTGCTGCTGTAGAAAACTAGAGGTAGAAATTTAAGGTAAATATTATGAGAATGATTAGTTTTTTTTTTGGTTAGGAATTTTGTGGTTTTTATAGGTTTTTGTGGAATGATGGTTTTTGTATATGGTTTTTTGGTTTTAATGATTTTAATGAATTTTTAAAGGAACTTTTGAATGTGAAAAAAATAGTGAATTACTTGTGTGTTTTAGAAAATATACAAATATTTCTTGAATTTATGAGAGTTAATAAAATTTGTTGTTATAGTCTAATGAGAGCTATTTTAGAATATATTTGATAGTTTTAATCATAATATGGTGCTTAGAAATTTGTTTTAATTATTAAAACCAATAATAATCTTTTCTAAGGATCTTTTGTTTTCAGGTGCTAAACTAATTTATATTACTATATCCTTAAGCACTTTTATTATATAAACAAATTTAATATTTCAATGATTAAATAATATCCTAAAACTTTATATCACTCTTTTTCAGTATCCTTTCATTTATAATAAAATTATCATTATATTTCCTTCTTTTCATATACATAAACTCTATCTAAAAATTTAATCAACCTATTTTACAAGATATATACCATTAATAATTATAGAAAATTAAAATTATTTATAATAAAATCTGCTATAAATGATTTTATTATTCATAATATGAACCAAGGATATTAAAAGTCCTGATTTGCGTATCTTAAAGATATCTTTTGTATCTTATAGTAATATTAGTAATACATATATTATAAGATATTTTCTATATCTTTGATTTTATTAATATCTACAATATTGTCAATCAGATGTAAAAGCAAATTCAAGATATTTTTTGTATCTAAAAACTTTGTCCTTCTACAATACTCATGTGAAAAAGAAAATAATTCAAAAGATTCTTTTAATATCTAAACCTTATCTCTCATTTCGCTCAGAAATTTAAATTTGATATATCTTAATTCTCTTAACCATTAATTTATTTTTGAAATTTTAAACGGGTTTTATAATAAATACCCTCAAAATTTCCCTAATACACCAAATGATAATTATAGTTTTAAATAACCAAAAAATTTTTTAAATATAGGCTTTATAATCTAATATTATAACTAAAATCATGTTTTTCTCCCTTGTAATTTTGGTAAAAAAATCAATAGTCTTCTAATATTTGTTGTGTCTAAAATGTGTATAAACCTTATTTTTTATCATAATAATTATAAATCTTATCAAAAAAATACTTTCTTATATATATAAATATTATAAAAATCTTAAATAGGTAATTCTTTTTTAAAAGTTAGATTTATTCAAAAACTAAAGATTTTAATAAAGGTATACTTAGATAAAAGTTTATGTTTAAGTAATTTAATCCTGTATAACTACTTAAAATATTATAAATGGAAAGTGGAAGAGTTAGAGTTGCAGGGAAGTATCTGTTACAAAAAAAATTAGGCGCTGGGTCTTTTGGAGATGTTTTTCTAGGCCAAAACACAGAAACACGTGAAGAAGTTGCTATAAAACTTGAGGACACCCAAGCGAAGTTCCCTCAGGTTTTAGCTGAAGCTAAAATTATGAGCTTATTAAAAGGTTCTGGGATTCCAAAAGTTTACTGGTATGGCACTGAAGGGCCATTTAATATAATGGTTTTAGAACTCCTTGGATCTTCATTAGAAGAAGTATTTAACAAATGTTCTCGTAAATTCACAGTAAAAACTGTAATTCTCTTAGCTGAGCAGATTTTAACCCGTATCGAAACAGTTCATAGCCAAAACTATATCCATCGAGATATTAAACCTGACAATTTTCTTTTAGGTTCAGGGAAAAAATCAAACATTCTTTATATAATCGATTTCGGGTTAAGTAAAAAATATAGAGACAATACAACTAAACAACATATAAAATTTAGTGATAAAAGGTCGTTAACTGGAACTGCAAGATATGCTTCAATAAATTCACATATGGGAAACGAACAAAGCAGAAGGGATGATATTGAAGCTATTATGTACATGATTATATACTTACATCTTGGAACTTTACCATGGCAAGGTATTTCATGTAATAATAAGAAAGAAAAATATAGGATGATTATGGATATGAAACTCAGTTTAACTCCTGAACAATTATGCAGAGACATGCCTTGTGAAATCGCATCTATGCTAAGTTATGCCAAAAACCTCAGATTTGAAGAATCACCCGATTACAACTATATGAAAAATCAACTAATGCGCATCTCTGAAAAAGAAGGTTTTACCTTTGATAATAAATTTGATTGGAATAACCCTCCTTCAACACCTAAAAACAAAAAAAAAATTCCCAAAAAGAAAAAAAACAAAAGCAAAGCTAGTATAAAATCAATTGGTGAAGAAATCAAAGAACCACCACCTAAAGAAGATGAAGTCTCAACATGTTTAGCCACAAAAAGATGGCCAGAGTTTTCAGATCGTGATAAAATATTTTCCAAAATCCAAAGCGAAAGAATAAGCCCAACAGAAATAACAACTGGAGATCCGAAAACCTGTCTGATATTTTAATACAATTTTTTTTTATCTAATAAAAAATATCAATTTTTGGGATAGATATGTGGGATTAACCTTTTGACTGAACTCTTGACCATTTTCGGGGTTAGATGATGAGGGGTGCGATTTTCTAAAAGAATCGAGTCAATGCTTTTGTTGGGTTTCTGGAAATTTTCAGTGCTTTTGCTTTGTGTTGAAACTTTTTGTAAAGCTTTAACCCTTGTAAAAACCTTGCTGTAATCTTTAGCCTGACTCCATCTTCTCTTTATATCGATTCTTATTTTCTCAATATTACTTGAAGCATGTTCAGAAATTGGTATTTGCACTTCTTTTGGCGCATTAATCATTTCTATGATTTCCTTGTCTATAAAAGTGAGCTTTTTTTCTATAGTATCTTGTTTAGTTTCGTATTTATAAGTGTTTTGTGATGTTGATGCATTACGGGTATACCCAATTTTCTTTTTTGTATTGAAGACCTGTGGGGAAAAGCAGTTTAATTTGTTGGAAATAAGACGATATTTTTCCTATTTTAAGATTACAGCAAAGAAAGAGTTTAAATTTGAATGCTTTTTTTGTTCGAGTTTTTCAGAAAAGGATCTTTTTAAATGGTATTCTTTCATAGCCATACTGGGCTGGATATAAGGTTTTGGTTTAAGAATATCATCAACTTTGTTATAAGGGATGAGGTTTGAGTTTTCTTCATTGGGTTTTGATTTCATGTTTTTTGAGTAGAAGCTCAAGACGTTTACTAGCTTTTTTCCTGTCTTCATTCTTGAGGCTCGTTTATTAGAACACTCACTAGATTTGGGTTACATGTAGTAGCGAAGGAGATCTTTGTTTGATTTGGCCATTTTTGTGTTTTTAACTGCAGATATTTTTGTTTTTAGGAATGTATGAGTTTACTTTATGATGTATATTATAGTGGATTTATGTATGAATTTTATGGTTTATACACTAAAATATGCTACAAATTTCAAAAATTCAAAAAAATTCCAAACTAGACTTGATGCATTCAATATATAAATCTTATACAATTCGCTAGTAACTTATTAAAATTCAAACTTTAACCCATTACCTTTACTATATATTCTTCAACATCAAAACTAATTATATTAACTATTCACTTCTGCAAAGTTTCCAAATTGGCAGGTACTCAAGTTTCGTTCGAAACCCAGCAAGATCAGAAGAGTTCGTAGCATTGGTAAATATTTAACACAATCTACCCTACAAAAAAAGTAACTTTTTCTAGTATTTAGCTATTGCATTTATTATATAAACAAGCGTTTCTATTGCATGCAGTATAAACCCACTGCCCATATAATTATGCTATTATTTATTCCATCTTTATACATAAAATACAAAATGTCAACATAATCATAAATACCATTTAGAAGCGTTTAATATCTAAACTCATATCACGAATAAGTTAAATTAAAACTACACCTAACATTAACTTACTAAAAATCTCAACTAGATTTCAAAAAAAAAAATCATTTCCCCAAATTAAGCATTTATTTCTTGCACACTAGCATCAATATTTCCCCCATAAATATGTCAAGTAAAATCAGTTGCCGCTTTGAAAAAAACAAAAAAACTCATATTCACAGTAAAAATTATTCAAAAAAAAATAATATTAAGATTCACTAACTCTAAACACATTTAATATACTTTTTTCTTCTATTATCCTTAAAAACTAACACATTTTTCTATACCTGTCACAAAAAATCATATCCTTATCAATAAATCATCCACAACAACCAAAAAATCATACATACCATTTATTCATATACAATTTTACTACCATAAACTTATCCTAAAACAAAAATCCAAAATAAAAATCACTATTTCTTAAAAAAGCAAATATAACACCCTAAACCTATACAAAAACATCATCTCANAAGCAAATATAACACCCTAAACCTATACAAAAACATCATCTCACAATTAAAAACATAAAAAGCTAAACATTGTCAAATCCTAATCACCTTAAATCCTTCTAAAAACCCAAACATAAAATCCCAACCAATTTCCTATCAAATAACTTCTAAAACCAAATATAAAAAATATGCGTTCATCTATTACAAAGCATCCAAGCCTAGCTTTTCTCGAGCGCAACAAGCGCGAGAACCATTTTTCAGACTTAACTCCAATGCCTAGTGAGCTTTATTCTAAAACAGATGTTCCAATAGATTGTACTTTACATAGAGTTGATATCTTAACCTTAGATCGATCTAAGCTAGCTCGAGGTTTTATAAATCGATATCATGGAAGTGGAGTATCTTATCTTTATGACTCCCTAACACCAAAGCCAGGTGCATTAAGCCCAACAGTAGATAGAGCTATGTATCCTCTTCCATTAGAAGTTAGTGAACTTGAAGCTTTACTTTTATCAGACACATATACACCAGAAAATATATTCAAAAGAGCTAAAGCTAGTAGACCATATGGTCGATCTGATGCTTTAAATTTATCCTCATGGCTTGAAGATATGCATAAAAAATATTTACCAAGATTAAATCATATAATTCATAGTAATGATCCTATGAATATAGAAATGTCTCAAATAATCGAACCAATCTACTTAGTAGCTTTAAATGAAACTATAAAACAAGTTGCTGTTAATTGCTTAGAAAGAGGTGTCCTTTTACAAAAAATCTTTGAAATCCTAAGCTTTACATGGAAAAAAATCCCTGATGACCTGCTGAAAAAAATCGACACTTTACAAACTAGACACGTTCAGGAACTTGAACATCAACACACAAAATTTATAAGAAAAATCAACAAACTTAAAAAAAAAATTGATGAGTTGACATCAAAAATTAATGAAAGTTCAAAAGAAAAAGATGTGCTGAAGAATGAAACTGGGATACTTAAAAGGCAGATTACAAAAATCAGCACGGAAAATGAGATAAAAAAAGTAGGTCTTAAGCTTAAAATACTTAAGAAAAATTGTAATGATGTTGAAGTTCAGACTGATTTAGATCCTCCTTCAGATAGTGAAGAAGAGTGTACAAGTAGTAGTGAATGTGAAGATGATGATGATAATAATAGATTTAATCCGATAACAAGAGTTATGACTAGGCAGCAGACAATAGTAGATAAATATCCAGAGCAGATTTTGCATTTGAAAAAACATCTTGATCTTGCAGGTTGTACTGATAAAATTGAGATAGAAGAGTTGTATAAGTATATAACAACGGATTATTGTGATTTTTATGGATGGGTTGATGGTTTTAGACTAGCGAATGAAATGCTAAAAGGACAAGAAATAGAGAAAATACCTGAAGTGATTGAAAGTCTTGAGCAGGATGGGGAGAAAAAGGAAGATGAGGATAAAAAAGTTAAGTCGCCAACAAGAAAAGAAGTAAAACCGGTTTTAAGACTTGATTTCAAGTTCAAACCGAATATTACAATTGCCCAGTATATCACTGAAAATAGTCCTATTGATCATATTTTGTTATATTTAGAAGGTCTATCAAGTAAGAAAATAGCTAAGATTTCGAATATGGCTAGTAAAAAACTTTCAAATACAATTTCTAATTATATCACTGCAGCAAGATCGAAGAATTATGAACAATATACGTCATTTGCAATTTTTGTGTATAGCATTTTGTTTCAAAAATATAGTCTTAAGCCTTTGGCTAATAGAAAATTCAAGGAACTCATAGCCAGTTGTATTAAACATATTAATACCCCTCAAGTAGAAATATTTCTACGTATGATTGGAGGGGGTAAAAGCTTAAATTATAATAGTTTCTGGCCTACAACATCGAAAATGTGTGTAAATACCTACGATTTTATGCTCACTGACAAATCTGGGATTGTTGTAGAAAATCTTAATCAAATCGATAATATCAACTTCCCAGCTGTAAGGGCGTATGAATGTATTAGACAGATTTTTGAGCCTTTGTTTGTAAGATCTGATATAATGAATTTAAAAAGAAAAGTTGAAGCATTATCTTTTGTAGACCCTGATGACTTAAATAAATCAGGGCTTATTAATTTGCATCAGTTTGTTTTGGTTGCTATTGAAGCTTTTCAGGAATATAGTGAAAAAGTTTCAAAAGGTGTTCATATGGCTACTTCTATAATGACGGATTTTAAGTATTTAACTTGGAGAGAAGCTTCAGTGCTTTTGAGAAATGTTCATCCACATAAAGATACAAAAGATTTTGATAAATCAATTCTACAAATGAATGAAGGTCAAGAAATGGATATTGACAAGTTTGAAATATTTTGTATTAAATATGGACTTCTTCGTATAGAAGATTGTCATCGATTTTTCAGCAAACCCGCTCCGAGTCAGAATCAGATTTTTGATAAGATTTANCCGCTCCGAGTCAGAATCAGATTTTTGATAAGATTTATGAAATGAGAGATAAACTTCCTGAGGTTATAGAAAGGTGTGAAAAGTTTATAACTACTTTGAATGCGGAGGAATGGGATGCTAAGCTTGATGATATTTTGATTAGGCTTAAAGGGAAATCTAATGATGCGGTGATTAAAATGTGGGTATTGCTTTGGTGTGAATATCAATACATATTAAATAAAATTAATACTTGATCAGATGTATTTATTATAAATTGTATAAGATTAGTATTAAGTTGATTATGAAATTTGAGGATTAAACCAAAACTTTAATTTTATTATATTCCCCTAAAGCTTATATAAATTATAGTAATCTTAAATCCCAAAAAGTTTTTTTGAAACTTCAACAAGAAAATCTCTCCCTCCCTTATTGACAAATTCCTCATAATCTTTAATAAATTCTCTAAACCTCACAATCGCATTTTCAATATAATCAAACCCAGTTTTTTGATCATTCCACATAGCTAAATCCCATACAGCCCATAAATATTGACTTAAAATCAAAAGCATTTTAATCTCAATCCACATTTCTGCTCCTTCTCCATACTCTAAAACATATCTTTTTATAATCTCATCACTAACTTGTTTTTCTGGATAATACTTAAAATAAGGTGGCTCTTGGACTTCAAAATCAAATTTTATTTCTGTAAACATTAAAGAGAAATCAATAGCTCTATAACAATACCCAGAAAACTCATAATCAATAAGAAAGAAATCCTGTAAATTCCTATTATAAATAAGATTATAAGAGTTTGGATCAAGATGACAAAAAACTATTGGAGAAGTTCTAGGGATTAAATTTTGGCATTTATCCCAAGTCTCATCATTTAATAGCTCATTAAGAGTATTTATGCTGTCTTGATTTTTTAGTAAACTTAGCTTGTTTTTCCCAATAATTCGCCATTTTGCAATATTTTTTTCAAGTATGTTTTCATCTATATCGACAATATTTGTCATATCAAGACTATGAAAAGCTTTAAATTTCTGAGAAATTTGCCTTATATTGTCTGAGGAAAAATAGTCAGGTGTAGTCATAGGGAGGTAATTTTCGAGGAATTCTTCAAGTCTCCAAGTCTCAGTTTCAGAAAGGTTTTTAGCTGAAAGGTTTTGAGTGGAAAGGGCGTTGAATATACGCCTTTCTCTAACTTTATCAGTGATTTCATTGGGGCCGAAAACTCTAAAAATGATTATCTGTGGGGTGATTAAGAGGGAGGATTGAACTTTGTAAACTTTGTTGGATGTACCCGTAAGAAGTGTAAATATGCTTGTTTCTGAAGTAACTTCATTCCATGATGGGATTTGCTGTTTAATATACTGCAATGCAAGATTTTCACTTAGTTCAGCCATTAAGTGTTTTTGTATAATACAGTAGTATTTATTAAAGTGAATATGGAATATTTTTTAAGATTTAGTTTATTTGATTAGAAAAAGTGGATTCACAGTGAAATTTGTATTTTATTAGTTTAATTGCTGTTTTTGTTTTTTGATTTATATAAAACTGGATAAAATTATTAAGATGATAATTTAATATTTTTTAAAATTAGGTTTTAATGCATAATTAGGTTGATTTGCATGATTATTTTAGTTTATTTATCTTAATTACTATGCTTTTTAATTGTATTTAGATTTTATTATTGCTTTTTATTGTTTATCTTTATTATTTTCCTATTGATCATATATTTAGAATAAATATTAAATAAATCTTCTTTTTACATCCTCTAAAAGTAACCACATTCCAATATAATTTGCACTTTCCCATATATCTCCAAATCACACCAGTATAAAAATATGGCCAACAACAATGATTAAAATATAAAAAAGGCATTATCATCAATAACTCCTTAAATAAAACAAAAACAATAAAAAAATTCTAAATTTCAACCAACTATTAATCTTATCTACCTAAAAAGTCTTTCTGAAACTCTCACAAGATAATCTCTTCCTCCCTTCTCGACAAATTCCTCATAATCTTTAATAAACTCTCTATACCTCATAGCCGCATTCTCAATATAATCAAACCCAGTTTTTTGATCATTCCACATAGCTAAATCCCAAACACCCCATATATAATGACCTAAAATTAAAAGCATCTTAACCTCAACCCANTTCTTGTACTTCATAATCAATTTTGATTTCTGTAAACATTAAAGCGAAATCAATACCTCTATGCCAATACCCAGAAAACTCATAATCAATAAGAAAGAAATCATGTAATTTCCTATTGTATAAAAGATTAAATGAGCTTGGATCAAGATGGCAGAAAACTATTGGAGAAGTTCTAGGGATTAAATTTTGACATTTATCCCAAGTCTCATCATTTAATAGCTCATTAATAGTGTTTGTATAGTCTTGATTTTTTAATAAACTAACTTTTTTTTTCCCAAGAATTCTCCATTTTGCAATATTGTTTTCAAGGATATTTTCATCAATATCTACAGTATTTGTCATATCAAGACTATGAAAAGTTTTATATTTCTGTGAGATTTGCCTTATGTTGTCTAGGATAAAATAGTCAGGTGTAGTCATAGGAAGATAATTATCGAGGAATTCTTCAAGTCTCCAAGTCTCAGTTTCAGAAAGGTTTTTAGCTGAAAGGTTTCGAGAGGAAAGTGCATTGAAAATTCGCCTTTCTCTAGCTTTATCAGTTACTTCATTAGGGCCGAATACTCTGTATATCATGATCTGTGGTGTTATTTTAAGTGAAGTTTCAACTTTGTAAACTTTGTTGGATGTTCCTGTGAGTATTGTAAATTTGATTGTTTGAAGAGTTACTTCATTCCATGATGGGATTCGCTGCTTTATACTTTGTAATACAGACAATTGGTTTAGCTCAGCCATTATATGAAATTTATAATGAAGTTGATTTAAAGTATTTAGAATTACTTGAAAAATTATTATTTAGATATTAGGTTTGAGTTTATAGAGAAGGTAAATTTATATATTTCTCTTGTTTATATGATAAACTGTGGCTATCTGATGTGTTTATTTTTATAAGTTTGAATTTAAAGATGACGTAGGATTTTAATATGTCTGAAATTGTATTAATACTTTTCATCTAATTTATTTTTGATATTCTTTTATCTTAATCAAATCAAAGTTACCAACCAAGCTTTTATCTCTCCAAACAGACAGTATACAAAATTATTTTTTACTTTTTAACAAAAAAACTTTTCTCTAATTTTTTAGATTATCTTATTTTTCTAATAAATCCATCAAATAGGAAAAAAAGTCTCCCCAACACTTATTACATGAAAAAAAAAAATCTTATTCATTAGCAAGAAAAAAAATCTTTTTCCATATTAGTTTTTGTCTAAGGAGAATATTTTTTTTAAATTTCCTTACAATTATGATATGGGTATAAGAAAATATCATCTGAGAAATCAAATAAAACTGTGCTGATGGAAATGAAAATTTAAACTTATAAAAGAATTATATTATGATTATATAATAACATAATACTATAGCTATTTATATAGTTTTTGTTAATAACTCATAATAAAAACCTATTTTTTTTGATAAAATCTTGTATTTCCTCATATTAAAACGCTTATAAAATCCTTATAGAAAATTAATTCATAAATCAGTTTATTTTACATAACTTTATCATTTAATCATATCGAAATTCAATAATAATCAATTTGATCATAAAATCCTTTACTTAAAAACTATAAATAGAATACTATGTAAGATTAAATTACTATTTACCTCTTCTAGATGCTTTCTTTTTGCGTTTCTGGATATTCTTAGCGTTGATCTGCTCAAGGTACTGGGCAAAAGTAATTCGTTTTTCAGTTCCATCTGGCTGTTTCTCATCAGCCCCAAACAGTGCTTGGATTTCCTTTTCAAGATGTTCCATGCCATACCTAACATAAATAAGTTCTAACGTATCTTCAACAGTGATACTTTTCAGGTTATTCTTATCAAACATCATGAACTGCACTAAATTAAACAGTTTTCTTGGCTCAAGCCCGGTTTTATCACTAACACAGCGCTTATACATGATTTCGAATTCCTCTTTAGAAACGTATGTATCGAGATCTTCGTCAACTTCCCAAATCATCAACTGGACATCTTGCTTACTCATAGGGCTTCCAAGTTCTTTTAGTACTTGGTATACTTCTTGCCAACCAAACTTGACACAGTTATCCAATGCTCTCGGATCTTCAGACTTGCTGACAAATGTGCTAAATACTCGGTCCAGGGCTTCTCTCTCTACCTGATGTATGGTCACTTCTTCCAGCAGCTCGTCAGGTGACTTCTTTTTTTCCGACATATTTATATAACCGTGAGGGTATTTCTACCCAAAAACTTCATCTTAAACATAAATAAAATTATTATAAATCGATATACAAAGTAATCTATATTGAAATAAAAAAATCTTATTCTCTGCCCTTTAATCCTCTGAAAAATTTACGATTTTTATACCATTTTTTGCAACTTTTATACTAAATCAATCAAATGCTTTATGTTATAATCAATAAATGTCATTGAGCTATCATTCTGAGCACCTAGCTTGGCAGCAAAGAGTAGGTCAAGAACGAACTAGAGCCGATAATTTTTATAAAACCACAGGAAGTTTCTTTTATTCTCCAGCCCCATCTTCAAGGTCTCCATTCCCTAATTCTAACCAAGATATTGAGCCAAAGAACTATAAAACTCTGGATTTCAGCTTGGCTTATACCTTTGGAGGCACGAAACCAATAAAAAATGCATTTTTAGAACCTGCGAAAATCGAACAGTTAAAAGCTCAAAGGCCAATATCATCCCGATCAGCACATGATCTTAAAAAGAGGAAGGTTTATGCTAACAAGCATAATAAAAAATATATCAATGAACTCAAGCAACAAATCGATAGTGAACGTCTCAAAAGAGAAGCAGTCCAAAAACAAATCAAACTTTTAAAGAAATAGATAAAAATATTAGCAATGATCTTTATATGTTTTTTAGATATAGAATTAGAATTTTTTTAAAACCTTATCAGTATTATAATAAAAACTCTAGGATGATGGTATATAGGGTTTATGTTAGGTAAAATTTTTTTTTTTTTTAAGATTCTTACATGAAGTTGGGTATATAATGTTGTATGATTAAAGGGTTTTTTATAGGGTGTATTGATTTTCGATAGGATTACTCATGATTTTGGGGTGTTATGTACTATATTTTTTGCAGTGAAGGATAATTTCAATTTTTTTGGATGTAAAAATTAACATTAAAATATCAATTTAATTATCATCAAGTTCATGCTAGCTATACTTATACTAAATACTATTATTTCGCTACTTATTAATCTGCTTTACTTAATTCACTTTACTGGTTCATCAAATACTGTAAAAAACTTAAAGCCAAGAACATCTAGCATCCAAATTGTATCTGACTAATCAAAGCTTAAATTTAATTCATTAGTTATTTAAAAAGAAAAATACTTGGACAAGATCTTCAATAACTAAATAAGTATCATAAATCACCCTATTTAAACTAGAATATAAAACTATAAATCTAGAGCACTTACTCAAAAGCAAACTCATAGGCATTTTGCTATAATATACATCAATATATCAATTACAACCTAGTAACACTCCAAATAAAACATACCATAAAATTTCAAAATTTCACAACCTTAAATACAACCAAACTTTACTTATAATCCACAATAATCATAAACTACATAGTAACTAAATAACCTTGTATAAAAAACATAAACTTTCATATATTATTATAGACTAAAAGTTTAAAAGTAAAGTATTATTCTATCCATCTTATTCGTTTCCCATTTCTCCATTCAGCCTTTCTAATTTTCTTTCCTGGCTGTTGTAATGTAGCTATTCCATGTTGTTTTCCATTTTTCCATTGACCATCATATATTTTCCCGTTTTCCCAAGTGAAAACTCCATATCCTTCTTTTTTATCACTAACATATTCTCCTTCATATTTCCTTCCATCATCCCATGTAAACACTCCTTTTCCATGCATTTTACTATTTTTCCACTCTCCTCTATACTCCCTTCCATCAAACCACTTATAACAACCATTCCCTTCTAGCCGGTTCATAAAAAAATCTCCTTCATACACAGATCCATCTGCCCAAATAAACTTCCCATGACCATTTTTCACCCCATCAGCAAATTCAGCCGTGCAAATTGCTCCGTCTTGCCACTTTTCTATACCTTTGCCATCCTGTTTTCCATTAACCCATTGGCCTTCAAATGTATAGTTAGTATCTTTTATAACATATTCGCCATATCCATGATATTTTCCGTTGTAGAAATCCCCAATATATGTGTTTCCATTGTTTTGGATCATCATCCCTTTGCCGTATATGACCCCATCTTTAAATTCTCCTTGAAAATACGTGTTGTCTTTTATCATCAACCCTTTTCCATTGATTCTATTATTTTTCCATTTGCCTATATATAGACTTCCATCATCTTCTTTGATAATCTGCCCATCAACTATTGCCAAGGGTTGATTATAATTTTTCAATACCGTTATTATATTTTCTGGTATATAGTTAGTTATATCAATATAATCAGTAGTTTTTTGAAGAAAAGGAATTCTCTTTTTAAGCTTCCTTCTTGTTATATATCCTCTGACTATAGCTTGAGCATATTCTTCATTGTTAGGTAGTTTTATTTCTATATAGCTGCCTAGAAGTTCTTTTTCTTGTCTTGATGGATAGTTATAAAGGTTTACATTAGGTTCTTCATTGATGGATACACAGTTGCAGCTCCCCATTTACAATAAGTGCTAACTTATCTGCAAAGCTTAGATTTAAAAATGATTAGCTGATAAAACAATATAGAATTTTATCAACTATATTTCACATTCAAAGATATGATTATCCTACAAACTTAATATCTCAACCAATTTACCAAATAAACACCAAACTTTTCTCTTAAAAAATCATATACACAACTCAAAACTATCTTCCTAAAATCCTATCCTAACATCCTTCCTTATAATCTTCCAATTTATTATCCCACTAAAATCACCTCTTATTATAATCAAAAAAAGCCCATCTCTTATATAATAAAATTGTTATTAAAACAAGTTTCTTTTACTCCAAATTTATCCTCTGCCCATTTCTCCATATCTGAACTTCTTTTCTCTGATCTTTAGTTATAAAATAAACAATTCCATTAAGTTTGTCTAATTCCCAATACCCAATATGTTTTGAATTATCAGGGTATTTCATAATTCCATATCCATGTTTCATATCATCAGCAAATTCTCCATGATATTCACTTCCATCATTATTTGTCAAAATTCCTTTCCCATGATGCATATTATGTTTCCATTCCCCAACATATCTTCTTCCATCAGGAAACATCATAGCCCCAAAGCCTTCTTTTTCATCATTTTTATATTCACCTTCATATATTTTCCCATTATGCCAAGTATATTTACCCCAGCCATGATTATCCCCATGTTTGAAATTACCAGTATAACTTGACCCACTTGGCCAATTATAAGTTCCATGTCCAGATCTATTATTATGTCTCCAGAAACCTGAATAGCTTTGCCCATTACTTGTTGTCTTAGTCCCAAAACCATGTTTTTCTCCATTTAAAAACTCTCCTGAATATTTAGCCCCATCTTGCCAAGCTTGTACCCCAACACCTTCAATTCGTCCATCAGTAGACCATTGCCCAATATAAGTTGATCCATCTGGCAATTCTACTGAATCTTTTATAATCCTATTAGGGCAAAATACAGTTAGAGATCTATCAAGTTCTTCTTCATAAAATGAAGATATTGGCAAATTCATCGATACTAAAGATTGAAGATTTTCCATAAACCTTGCTTGGAGCTTTCTAAGCATTTCCTCTTGGGTTTTTGAAGTATTTAATATCAATTGGAAATCTAAAGTTGCAGCACATTTTATTGAACATACATACAAATCTGATGATGATAATCTTTCTGGGGTTATAAAAAGCATCATACTTTCTACAGCTTCTTTTTTGTTGCAAATAGGATTGGCGCATTTTTTTATATCACAATTAAATGTACATTCATCTAATTCATGGACTTCAATCCTACCTAGTCTATCTACTTTTCCACATCCATTTCTAGCGTATTTGCATCTTATAAGTAAATCATCAAGATTTGTTCGGACTATCCTTCCTGGACGTTGCATTTCAGATTTTTCACATCGATTTGGACAGATGTACCCATTTTGTTCTAAACATGCTGTGATACAGTCTGTGCAAAAAAGACTTTCACATAAGGAGCATTCTTTAGCATTACGAACTACTTCATGGCAGATTAGACAGATAAATGAGTGAGGTACTTTATCGACAAATCTTTCAATTTCAAAACCCATTTTATTATATAGGATTTTTTAGGTTATTATGACATTTGGTAATAGGTTTTGGAGGATGGATTTTGAAAGTGTGAACTTTTTTTAGGTGGAAAAATATAGTGTAAAATATGATGAGGGTTTTGGAATTTTTTTATTTAGAGAATGGGGTTAGGATTATGGGTTTTGGGTTTTGGAGGAGAAATAGAGATTTTTTTATTGGTGGAAATGATTTAGATTATTATAATGTGTTGGGAATTTTATGGTTTTGGATGAAGGTTTTATGAAAAAGGTTATTTATTGTTTTGGATGGGGAAAGGGTTTTTGAATGATAGAGTATAGGTGTTGGATTATATGAAATGGTTTATTAAATTTATGAGATTTTATAGTATTTTAGACATGTTCTATATATATAGTATTTATGAGTGAAAATAAAATGTATACAAAATTTAATTTTCTTTGACCAGATTTGCTTAGTTATAGAGAATTTTAACTAATTATTTACTAGCAAAAGAGCTGTATGAATTTTTTCATATTAAAACAACCTAAAAAAATATTCCCTAATCAATTAGCAACAACTTATATGTACAGCATTAATCAGATAATTTATAAAAAAATGCTTGATTCTTCAGAAGACTTTCAACATTCACTTGCTAAAGATATTAAAGGGGCATTCGGGCATTGTCTTCTTTTAGCGGATATGTGTTTTTTTGCCTCTGCAACTTTGAATGCGCATTTACATTATATGGAAAGCTGGGAGACACAATGCAGTGAAAAAATCGACAGGGTTTCTGTCATAGCATGGACTACTGTTGGATATACGCTGAGGATTGTGTTTACTGTTGTGTTTATGATAAGAAAAATTATGAATCTTTACAAATTTGTAGCGAAAAAACATACTTTTCCAAAAGTTGGAGCATTCTACTCACCTTTGATGTCAACTTTATTGATAAGTGTTATTGTATATGATTTTCAAAGATGTGAAGAACTTAGCGACATTTTCACCATAGCTTCTGCTAGAAGGCTGCTTTCGTGGTATAGTATGATTATAATAGTGGTTTGGGGTATCTTGATAACTCTGTTTATCATAAGTTTTATTAAGAAGAAAATCCATAGAGGAAAGCTTTATAGAATTCTTACGATAGCTTTCGGGATTGTTATAGCTATTGGCAGCCTCATCGGAGTAATTGCGAATTTTGAAATGGTCAAAAAAGGAAAAATAACCCTTTTCTCAGCATTTGACCTTTATTCCTTCGCCTTAAGTGCGATAGCAGCAGGAGTCACCCTAGCTTACCGTTTCAAAAAAACCGATTCCCCTAACATTTCTCCAGCTTCAAGTCTTTAACTAAATAACCGCTATAAAAATGTAAATATTACGTAGGAACCAAAACGAGTTGAACCTCCAGCAAAGAAAAGCTGCAATTGAACAGAAACTAATTGAAACTGGAGAAAAAGAAAGGCTTTTAGAATATTTAAGGCAAAAACTGGTAGAAAGTGGCTGGAAAGATGAACTTAAAAACTATTGCAAAGGTAAAAACTAATTAGAACTTATAAGAAATAAAGGACTTGATAGAATAACAGTCCCTGATTTAGTAGAAGAACTAAAACCTAGAGCAAGAGCTACAGTACCAGCTAAGGCTAAAGAGGAATTATTGGCTAGAATCAAAAATTTCATTGAAAACAACCCATAAAGAGCTTTTAAATAACTCTTGGTTAGATTTGGTATATAGAGATTTTTATTATATATTATACTTAAAAGTATATTATTGTATAGTTAATTAGCATATAAAAAAAAAAAAACAAAAGTGGGTGTTAGGGTGTTAATATTTATTATATACTAGTTTTAGTTTCTTATTTGGATTATAATTTTTTTTTTTTGATTAATATGATATTGAATTATTATTCTACCCATCTGATTCTTTTTCCATATTTCCATTCACCTTTTTTAGTTTTTTTCCCAGGTTCTTCTAGATACGCAAATCCATGCTGTTTCCCATCTTTCCATTGGCCATCATACTTTTTGCCTCCATCCCAAGTGAAAACTCCATTCCCATCTTTTTTATCGTCAATATAATCACCTATATATTTTCTCCCATCAGGCCATTCAAAAACTCCTTTTCCATTCATTTTACTATTCTTCCATTCACCTGTATATTTGCGACCATCAGCCCATCTATAATAACCAGTTCCTTCAATTTGGTTCATATTGAAACTTCCTTTGTATGAAGATCCATCAGCCCATTTAAAAACCCCAGGGCCACATTTAACCCCATCAACAAATTGAGCTTTACAACTTGCCCCATCTAACCACTTTTCAGTTCCTTCTCCTTGTTGTTTTCCATTTACCCAGTCCCCTTTATATGAATAATTGGTTTCTTTCATGTTAAAAGTACCAAAACCATGATATTTGCCATTTAGAAAATCTCCTGTATATGAGTTTCCGTTAGATTGGAGTATAAAACCTTTACCGTTCGGTATGCCTTCTTTGAATTCTCCTTTGTAATATATGCTTTCTTGGATCATGTGCCCTTTGCCATTAATTTTGTTATTCTCCCATTCGCCAATGTAAAAAGCTCCGTTTTCTAGTATAGTCACCTCCCCTTCAGTTAGTAAATCATTGAAATCCATGTCGTTAAGTATTTTTAACATGCTTCCTGATAAGTAATTCTTTATATCAACAACTTGATTAGTTCTTTTTGGTGATGGTTTTTCCTTTTTAAAATCCTTTCTCGTCAAATATCCTCTAACTAACGCTTGGGCTAATTCTTCATTGTTATATAGTTTGACTTCAGTAATTAAGTTTTCTATAACTTCATTCTCTTGTTTTGCGGGCTGATCAAAAAAGCTTGCATTAGTTTTTTCTTCGGTACCTGAAATGCAGTTGCAATTACCCATTTACATACAAAACTTATTCTATAAACATTAAAGGTTTAAATTTATCATATAATCATCCTTTTAATAAATTAAAACTAGTTTTCTTATAAGTATTATCCTAGTAATTTCTTCATTTTATATTAAATACACAATTTTAAAAAATCCCAGTCAAAAAACAGCTCTCAAAACCTTAGCAAAGTAAGGCAAGAACTCCCAGACCCATTTATATAGTGAATTACTAAAAAATCACCTGCCTTAAATAGTTCTTAAATGGTAGGACTTGGATCAAGACTTGGGTCTGGGCTTTCATCAGTCTTCATTTTTTTCGTGGGCTCATTTGATAAGATTTTCCGTGCCTTTATGACGAAATTTTCTATAATCAAAGGTTTAATGTCATTACAATTCTTAGGAACTACTGCTAAGAAAAAGCAGCCGTTTCTAAAATGCGACGTGACTTCTTTTATAACTATTTTTCTAAACAAAGCAACTCCATTAGTTTCTACTTCAACAGTTCCTCTCATTATTTTATCACCCGAGGTATTGACTTTCATATTTTTTGGAGGACTTTCTGTTGTGAAGAGCATTATTTTTAAATTGACTGGGATAGGTATATTAGCTTTTTCACCGTTTTTGTCAACGATTTCTATCATCAAAGAAAAAGCACGTTCTTTATAAGCTGGTTGGGGAATTTCGCTCAAAAGTCGCAATGAATATGGGTGGTTGGTTTTTGTCCCACAGAGTATCATCAAAATATGTTCAGAAGTAGTTACTTCCTCACGAGGTACAACAATAGAAGAGTTTTCAGTCAAACTAGCTGATTCTAAGCCTTTTGTTAGGTTTTCTACCTTTTTTAAAGCTGTTGTAGTTTGTTCTGCAAGTGTTCTGATTACCTCATTTTGCTGAGTGACTAAAGCGTACAAATGGTAAAGTAAAGTGGTATCCGAAGGAGCTGAAGGGAGGATTGGCCTCACTACTTGTGGTGTGAAAGGTGTGCTTTCACAACAGTTACAAGCACCGTCTTTAGCCTGACACATCACGTTAAACTTGCACATTATTACTAGGAACATGGCCAATTAAGTGATTCGACTGATTAAAAATGATTAAATCCTTTAAGAATTTATATAAAAATTGAAACTATTGATTAATGTAGAGGTGAGTGTTAAAAGAAACTATTTCGTTTTATATAATATTTGATGATGGATAGGCTATGTATGTTTTCTCATATATAAAAATTACCCAAACAAATTTTATAAAAATATATTATAAACCCTTTGACTGTATCATACTAATACTATGTTTCTTACTATGCAAACAGTCAATAAGTTGACTTAAAAGTTGCTCCTCTTGAATTTTCAATACCTGATTTTCATCATATACCTCCATTATCGCTCGTGATAACAATATCAAAAGCTCATCTTGTCCTATACACACTTCACAACGACCTTTGTTTTCTGAGTTTATCTTAGTTTCTGGGATTTGTGTAGATAAGTTCATATTAGTTAAGTCTTTCAAAGACATAAAGGGGGTATTTATAAATTTTCATACTAATAACTATTTCAATCATAATATTATTAAAGCTTACTATATTAGTATGATTGTGTTAATATTTTAACTTTAAATCCTGATACCAAATAAAATTATAGTTAAGGAAAAATCTGGCATGTCTACTCTTAGAAATAATCTATCCTAAAACTCTTTAATTTTTATTTAAAATAATTTATTTACCTAATTCATAGATCAGCAACTGATTTTGGTCCAACTTTAATTGAAGATGCAGAAGGACTTAAAAGCTCAGGAGGATTGTATTTTTTTAATATCTGTTCACCTGAATTGTTTATATGTCTTGTCTTTTGGATATCTATTAATTTATTGACAGGTGTAGGACAATCTTCATCAGTCTCTCCTCGGCGATGTTTTGGAGTTGATTGTAAATTTCGGTACATGGGTGGTTTACAATTATGAGGTCCTCTTGCTGATATTTTATTGAAATCTTCTGATTTATCTATTTTTAAAAAATTTTCGGCTTCTTCTATTTGTGGATTATTGTAATTTATTTGATGATCTTGATTGATTTTAATTAATTTTTCTATTTTTGGAATATTTTTGGCTTCTTCTACTTGTAAATCATTGCAAATTTTTTGATGGTCTTGATTGATTTTAGATATATTTTCTTTTGAAAAATTTGAATTAGGGATCTTTTCTTTATCTATTTTCCTTTCATGCCTATTTTCTGCCACTCTGTTGTTTGATAATATTTGAGGAGCTGCAACAATCCCGAAAATAGATAATTCCAACTTTTTATTATTTTTTCTTGCAGGGATTTCAGCATTTATATTTTTTCTTACAGGGATTTCAGCATTTATATTTTTTCTTACAGGGATTTCAGCATTTATATTTTTTCTTACAGGGATTTCAGCATTTATATTTTTTCTTACAGGGATTTCAGCATTAATTTGTTGATTCATGTTTTTTTTTTTCATATCTACATTTCCAATGGCTGGTGTTTGAATTCTCAGCAAGTTTAGTAACTCTGTAATCCTTTCATTTTCAGAATTTTTATAATCATTCGCTGCTTTTGCGCTAACTTCAGATATATTTTTTTTCAAAATTTTATTCTCACATCTTCGCGGTGGGAGTTGTTTTCTAACATTTTTTAGGTTTTTGTCATATAGTATTGTTTTTAATAATTCTATTTTAAAAGTATCGTTTGGCTTTAAATCAGTAATCTTCTTAATTTGAGGTATCATTAATATATCATCACATGTAGGCCTTGATTTCGGGTTGATATTGAGCATAGACTTGATTAGGTCGTTAAGAATCTTTGAATAATCCCCGGTAATTTTTTTAAGATTGCCTTTTCTTATGTTTCTTGATAATTCTTTTAAATCTTCCCCATCAAAGGGCAGATTTAAGGTTGCCATCATGTAAACTAAACAGCCAAGTGACCAGATATCAGCTTTATAATCATAATGTCTTTTATCCAGGATTTCAGGGCATGTAAAATAAGGGGTCCCTATCTTTGAATAAACAAATTTTTTTTTGATAATCTTAGAAACATTTAAATCACCTATTTTAAAAGTTCCATCTTTATGCACAAAAATATTTGATGGTTTGATATCTCTATGTACTATTTTATTTTTATGCAAAAAATTTAGTCCAAGAGTAATCTGTGCAAGAATATTCCAGATTGCATTTTCTTCAAAATTTTGACCTGAATTCTGATATTCGTCGATTATTTTCTGCAAATCTCCATGCTCAGCAAGTTCTGTAATAATAGAAACTGTTTTATTCTTCTCGTCGATAATGGTGTCTTCATATGCAATAATATTCGGATGATTAATTGATGCTAAGATTCTAATTTCATTAAGCATACTCGCTTTGCATGATTCAAATAAATTATTGAGTTGTATTTTCTTCTGAGCATACACCTTGCCATCTGAGTTTCTCTTAACTTTAAAAACCTTTGCAAATGATCCTTCGCCAATTTTTTCTAAAACCTCGAATCCATTTAAAGACATTTTATAGACTAAACTATTGTCTATGCGCACGAATAAAATGTAGAATATTTTGAAAATTTATCCAAGGCATAATCAAAAGCATGCTTATTGCCTAGATAATTTAAATTATACTCAAATCATAAAAATCTTTTAGTTTCAATAATCAAATGCTGAGATTAAGTTCAAATATAAAATCAAAAAAAAATCAAATAATTATTTAAAGTAAAGGTAGTATTTTCAATGTTTATCTCATAAAGCTCAAGGGCAAAGGGAAATTTCTAATAAAAACTAGGATGATTTTGTATATAAGTTATCTAAAAAAAATCATTTTTAATTATTCTAATTACTTTGGAATAATTTTTTTTTAGAAGTAGTTAATTAGAGATTTTAGCACATATTATTAATTTTATATGAATTGATATTAGATCTGAGTTGATTTGTACCGTTTCTTGATTATGATAAAGAGATTTACCTTTAGAAGGAAAGATGCCTTGAGGTGAATGATGAGGTAAGCGTGTTTTAGGATAGTTTTTTTATAAATATCAGAATTTCTCTCTTGTAGATTTCTGTTTGACACTGATTTTGGTTGATCTTAACATAATAAATTAGATTAGGACTTATTATAGGACATATTTTTGATTCCAGCAGGGCTTATTATTTATGTATTAGTTTTCTATTCTGTGTTAGTAATTCACTTTTAACTACAGGAACATGCTCTTTTCTGTCAACTCTTCTAATATTTAAATCTTTATTGTATTATCAAACAATAAAAAGTGATGATTTATTTAGGTTTAGGTTTAAATTTTATAATTAAATTTTAAGATTAATATAGTTGTATATATGCAATCTGTACCTGAATCTTAGGATAACCAATTTACTATTGCTAAGTAAAAGACATTAAACATTGTAGTAGTATTCTAAATTACGGATAATAATATGATTATATATAAAAATATCTAACAATATAATATAATTTCATTTCCAAATCCTAATATAATCACCAATATCATATAAAATTAAATCATATTCAATCTTACAGCAAAAACCTACGATGATTAAACCTACTAAGCCATCATTTCTGCAATCATATCAGAAATCATAGTCCTGAGTATTTTTTGTTGTTCAAGTTCCTGCCTTGTGCTTTCAATTTCCTTAACAATCGCTTCCCTCCTAGAAATTAAAGTATCCAAGTCTGCATTTTCTAATTTACTAGCACCTTGATCTTTATACGATTTTGGTCTACTTTCACTAACAGCTGGCATAAGCACACTAAGATAATTCTGACTTTTAGTAATAAGTACATTATCAACAGGTCTTTGATTAAGATGTTGAACATTAGACACAGCTCTAATAGTATTTAAACCTTCAACAACTCTACCAAAAGCAACCATACGTCCATTCAAACTAGGAGAAGGTCTTAAGGTTATATAGAACAAGCTCCCATTTTGATTCCTACCAAACTTGCTCATCCCAATCACCCCAGGTTTATCATGTAAATAACTATAATTCTCATCATCAAAAAATTCTCCATAAATCGAACAATGAGATTTCCCTGATACAGTATTAATAAACCCTCCTTCAATATACCCATCTGAAACCACCCTATGTATTGAACTCCCCGCATAGCAAAGGCCTTTAAAACCGTTAGACAAATGCCAAAAATTCTCACAAGTTCTTGGACAGTTCTGTATATCTAATTCAATAACAACTTTTTTCTCAGTTTCATTTGCTATTTTGATATGCCATAACACATACTTTTTCATAAGACTTGAAATTTTTTGTATATAAGATGTTTCAGCTTCTACAGTAAAAGTCCCTTGGGATGTATTTTCTATAAACTTATACTTTTCAAGTGCTAATTGAGATAATTCATAACTACCTCCTATAAGAATCCCATCTATATAACAGAGAACTTCAAGACTTGGGTCAACTTTGTTATGTTTTTTTTGTTGAAAAAGTTCCCAGTCTGATTCAAACATCCCTTCGATATGAGAACGTATTTCATTGGATAGATTTTTGATTATGCTTTTACCTTGATGGAAGGATGGGGAATGGATAAGACCATAGAGTTCTATGAAAGACATTATAAGATTTTTGGTATAGAAATAGAAGATGGGGATGAGGATTAAAGGTTTAGATGTTAGCTAAGCTTTACACGGTAGGTTCAGCCTTGCTGCTGATCTCACGGAAGTAGGCGTTTCGGGCTGCTCGGACATTGTTTTTTTCTATTGCTAAAAGTTTTTGGAGTTTTGATATGATTTTTTGGTATCTGGCTGAGTTGTCGTCTTCAGGAAAGTCGGTTTCGCAGCCAAAACTTTTGGTTTTTATAGACTTATCACTTCGAGTTTGTATATCAGTCATAGACGGAGATTTGATATTAGGAAATTTCACACTTTTTTCCTTTATCTCAAACATCCTTTTACGTAGTTCATTAATCTCCAGTTCTTTTATTTTCAACAAATGTTTGATTTCTTTGTTTTCTTTTTCCAAATGTGAGTTCTTAGCTTCAATAACCCCAACACTTCCTCTAAGCATTTGCAATTCTTTACTTAGCATATGTTCTCTTTCTGCAAGTCCTTCTAAATACTCGAACTTTTCCTTTTTCTCCCTTTCTAAATTCTTCGTAATATCCTTCAATTTCGAATTAAACACTGCTAAAATAGTCTCTTCCCTACTTGTCACTATATCCACAATCTTCCCTTCAATACTACTAACATTATCAGCTATTTCTTTATGTATTTCTGATATACTTGTCTGATATTTTTCATTCGGGTCATTAAACACTTGTCCAGAAATCAACTTCTTTTTTAATTCAATCTGATAAGCTTTTATAATATTCCTGTACTGTATCTCGTTTTTAAGCATTTCATGATTTTTTGTTTCAAGCAACGATATGTACTTTTTCAAGCTGTTTAGATCATTGCGAATAAGTTCATTTTCTTTGTGGAGCTCAAGGATTTTTTGATTAGGATCTTGACGCAAAATAGGGCTTTCGACCTGTTTCACTGTAAAAGTTTTCATGATATTTTTTTATATGTAGTTTATAAGAGAAGGTTATTTTTAAGAAGATGAGTAAAGTTTGAAGAGTTTAAGAGAAAAATAAGCCAAGTAAAGGTTAAAAATGGAATTTTTCTGGTTTATGTGGAATGCCTTTGCTGCAATGGGTGTTGGGGTAATCCCAATATTGTTTATAACATCAGCTCCATATGGGAAATTCGCTAGGAAAGGATGGGGCCCTTTAGTATCTGGAAAAGTTGCTTGGATCATCCAGGAGTTCCCATGTTTTTTCATAGCCCCGTATTATATTTACACAGCATCAAACATAGATTTAGAAGCTTGGATTTTATTATGCCTTTTGACAATCCATTATTTCCATAGGTCGATTATTTATGGCTATCTAATGTCTTCTTCTAGTAAATCAACTATCCCTGTGGTTATAAGTGCGATATTTTTCAATTTAACAAATGGATATATACAAGGTGCTGGGCTTAGTAATTATGATATTCCTCAATCTAGTATATTTCTTGCAAGGTTTTGGATTGGGGTTTTTATTTGGTTTATTGGGTATTATGGGAATGTTGTTGCTGATCAAATACTTAGAAATTTACGCAAACCTGGAGAAAGCGGATATAAAATACCATATGGGTGGATTTTTAAATATGTGACGTCGGGAAATTATTTTTTTGAAAGTGTTGAGTGGCTTGGATGGGGAATTGCTTGTCAAAATTGGTCGGGATGGCTGTTCTTTTTTTTGACTGTGGCTAATTTGCTGCCTAGGTCAATTTCTCAGCATAAGTGGTATTTGCAGAATTTCAAAGAATATTCTGCGCTTAATAGAAAAGCGTATATTCCTTTTATTCTTTAGTAATTAGGCTTATTTTAGGTTGTGATGATTTTGATTGGAGAAGTTAGAAGATATTGATTAATTAGCTATACAATAACTGTGCACTATGAGGAAAGTGCATTTAAAGCTTAAAAATTAAGTTTACAATCTCATTATTATATGTTATACTTATATATAGGATACATTTTTAAAACTAATAATGATTTCCATATAACAATTATTTACCCTAACTTATATGGGATTACGAGATTAACTATCATAGAAATTATCGATACTTCTTGCTTGATTTAGACTTTGACGGGTTATCGGTTCACAAATAACTTCAAGATCAAGAAAATATTTAGAATTAAGATAGTCTCTAAGCTCAGTCCATGACTTATAGCATTGATTGCAGTGCTGTTCGAGGGTACAGCAGTAAAAATTTAATTTTGTTCTGAGTTTTGAAGGGTCAAAATCAGAAAAAATAAGTTCAATTAGGATTAAAAAGGTTTTTTGCATCAATTCATCAGCAAAAAAGTCCCTACAAAAGATATTATTAAAACTTTTTGAGGCTGAGGTCTTGGAATCAAGATTCCGTTTAGACTTCCCATCAGTCAAAGGTGAAGTTTCTGTCGCTGCAATTTCATTAAAATGCTCAGGATACTTTTTATATAATTTTTGAAGATTAAGCCAACACATTTTTTCGCCATTGTTTTTTAGATCAACAGCAATGCAAGTTTTTATTGGGATTATTTCTTTTGCAAGACAACGAAAAGCTCTTTTTATTGATCTAATGATGAAGGCATTAAAGAATTCTTTTTTTGGATGCCGAGCTTTAATAGTGTAGAACTGTTCTAGGATAAGAGTGAAAACATTCTTTTTCCGACCAGAAGGACGAGTGTATATATGGTCGGATGAGAGAGTTGAACCCAATAAATTTGATATTGAATTACTGCTTTCAAATCTATTCTCTTCGTAAAATGGTGGATCTAGTTCTGTATTATTGTCTATAGGCATCATATTGACATCATGAGTGCAGTCAGGACTTATTATATCGGGAAAATCTAATTTCAAAAAGTCATCTATTCCTTTCATATCACAAATTTATATAATATGCAAAATTATAATTAATATAGAAAAAATGGATTTTACATGTTTAAGATGAGTTTTACATGAGGGTATTTAAACTTTTAATCACTTTTTCCATATTGGCATACTAAATAATGCATTTTTATATTCACTTAAGTATTTTATAGCATATTTTATATATTTTTTTCTAGAAAGTTTAACTTTAGAATTACTTGTATTAAGGGTAGTTTAGTTAAATACTATCTTTAATGCTGATTTCTTATACTAATTCTCTCTCTATCCAAAAAAAAACTATTAAACTATTTTATTTTTAAGCTTAATGATTCAAGAAAATAATATTAGATTTCGTATAATTACCCGGCTAATCGAAAGATTTAACAATAACTTTTTTGGTACTTTTTCCCATGAACACAGGCCAATGCTATCTTTTTTTGATGAATTAAAGTTTAGGTAGATTTTTCTCAATTGAATCCAACTGCATCATTTTCAATATTTTTCAGTGGCGAGTAAGCATCAAGTTTATTTTTTTTTTGACATAAGCTTATAGACTTATAATATATTTTTATTATCAAAAATAATTATCTGAAATTTAAACTTTGATAAAATAACTCATTCTAAGTAAAGCATAGAAATCTCAATTATTTCACTACGATAAGCTTCAGATTAAAATAAAACTAATAATCTAAAAATCAAATTTATCAATAACATAGTTTCATTCTATTACCAATATCTACAATCTATTTATTATCTTTCAGAAATAAAAAATCCGATAATTTCAACTTTATAATGTAAAAATAAGTATCAATAGAAAGGGTAATTGCTTATTTAGATTTTAATAAACTTTGTATTTTAAAAACTTATTAAGAAAAAAAAACTAGGAAGAATTTAATGATAAATTAATTATACTTTCTTTTTAAAAAAACTCTCTAATTTACCCCCCTGTAATTCTTTCAGGCTATTTCATAGATTTTTCATTGAATTTTCCTAGATCTTTCCTAGATTTTTATCAATATATTTATTCTCAAATATCAATACTTCTCATAAAATTCATACAAACCAGATAATTTTATTATAAATCTACAAATTCAAAATAAAATCTAATTTAATAATAACTAAAAGTTCACTAGTAAGTCAAAATTATCCTCACCTTCCTCAAAACAATTCATTAAATTTCTAGACTCTCCCATTTCCGCAGAGCTTAACTTAACTTCGATTTCATTAAAAAACTCATAACTATAATAATTCTTCAAATTCATCCATTTTTCCCTACATTCATCTGTATGGCTTTTTTCTTGTCTTTCACAACATGAAAATTCAAATTCGCAGCACAAACCTTTACAATTATCAGGATTAAAAATTAGGTCTAAAAATATTCTAAAAGCATTTCTAAGGATAATATCTTCGAAAAAACTTCTAATAAATTCTTTATTATAAGTTTTTTGTTTGTTTTGTTTGTTTTGATTGTTTTGATTTTTTGTTTTTGATTCGGGACAGGGACTATTAGAAGTATTTATAGCTGATTCTATTGTTTTTGGATATAATCTATATATTTGGGTTAGTAGTTGCCAATTGTGGCATTGATTTTCATCTCTTAAATCAAATACTAAACCGTATATTTTTGGGTAACGTCCTTTGACCATAAGACCTAAATATTTTATAAACTTCCTCATTATGCATAATTTAAAGTTGTCTTTTTTCGATTTCTTAGCTCTGTTTTGAAAGAACTCCCTTAGTATTTTAGTGAATTTGTGGAGTTTACGTCCTCTCTGAGTTATAGGAAAATCCATTATTTATATTATATTAAGCTTTCATAATTATCCACCTATTTTTTTTACTATGCTTGAAATACAAGAAAATTAAAGATGAAATTCGCTAGACCTCATATTTTCAAATATTGCTCAGTTAGCTTTTTAATAATTTTATGCTATGAGGAAAATGTATTTAAAACTTAAAAACTAAGTTTATAATCTCATTAATATATTTATACTTATATATTTTATACTATTTTTAAAATGATTTCCATAACAATTATTTACCCTAATTTATATGAAATACGTATTTAGTCGTCATGGAAATTATCGACACTTCTTGCTTGATTTAAACTTTGAGGGGTTCTCGGTTCACAAATAACTTCAAGATCAAGAAAATATCTAGAATTAAGATAGTCTCTAAGTTCAGTCCATGATTTATAGCATTGATCGCAGTGTTGTTCAAGGGTACAGCAGTAAAATTTTAATTTTGTCCTGAGCTTTGAAGGATCAGGATCAGAAAAAATAAGTTCAATTAGGATTAAAAAGGTTTTTTGCATCAATTCATCAGCAAAAAAGTCCCTGCAAAAACTATTATTAAAACTTTTTGGGGCTGAGGTCTTGGAATCAAGATTCCGTTTAGACTTCCCATCAGTTAAAGGTGAAGTTTCTGTTGTTGCAATTTTTCTAAAATGCTCAGGATACTTTTTATATAATTTTTGAAGATTAAGCCAACACATTTTTTCGCCATCGTTTCTTAAGTCAACAGCAATGCAAGTTTTTACTGGGATTTTTTCTTGTTCTAAATAACGAAAGGCTCTTTTTATTGATCTAATGATGAAGGCATTAAAGAATTCTTTTTTTGGATGACGGGTATTGGTAGTGTAAAACTGTTCTAGGATAAGAGTGAAGACATTCTTTTTCCGACCAGAAGGACGAGAGATTTTATGATTGGATGAATAAGTTGAGTATGAAAAATCTGATGTTAGACTACTACCTTCAAGTATATTCTCTTCATCCATAGTTGGATTTTGTTCTAAAGTGTTATCTATAGACATCATATTTGCATCATGAATATGGTCAGAACTTACTATATCGTGAAGATTTAATTTCAAAAGGTCATCTCTTTCTTTCATATCACGATCTTGGTAGCCAGTCATTATTTTAATTATAATTAAGTGAATATTATACGTTTAATTATATACTCACAAATTTATAAGGTTATATACGTGATAGTTTTATAGTTTTTTATGATAAAAGTTTGAGAATTTTATAGGAAAAATTAAGTTTATATATAAATATGGGGTTTTAGACTGAAAATTGTATAAGAGACTTAAACCAAAAATAAGAAAACTAATTGGGTATCAGGCTAGTAAGAAGAAAATAATAATAATAATAGATAATATAGGGGAAAATGCATAAAAGCTTAAGGAAATAGCTAAATGAAAAACTTAGGAATTGAAGTTTTTGTAGAGTATTCTTAGAGCTAAATACAGTTTTAGATCACGCCTATAAAAATAAGTATTCATAATATATGTAAAAATACAACTTATATAGAAAGATTATGAATTTTATGGGCTTAAGGATGAGTTTTGCATGAAGATATCTTGACTTTTTATCACTTTTTATATTTATATACTAAATAATTTATTTAATATTTTTTAAGTATTTCAACTTAAAAGCAGTAATGTAACCCTAAGCGGTTGAATATTAATACGAAAAATATTCACAATAAGTTATTATCAATAAAAAATGTTCTGAAAGGTTTTTGCTATATATATCTATGCTGTATATCATATTTTATATTATTTTGATAAAAATTTAACTTTTGAATTACTATTTTTGAATATTAATTTCTTATTCTAAGACAAACTATAAAGTTTTTATTATTTTTATATATTTATGGGTATAGTTACTAGACTGAAAAACTCTATTAATTTTTTAGTAAAATTCAATTGAAGAAATTCTACAAAGAATTCTTACACATATCACCTAAAATAAAAGTCAAATCCCAATCTTTATCCTAATATTAAACCTTTATTGTATATACAAAAATCAAAAATCCTTATAAAAATTATACTTGCCAACTCGGATTAACTTAACAATTTTTATATCAAATTTATCTCTTCCGAATTGCCATTAAACGAATTAGGAAAATTCATTATATATTCATTCAAATGTCCCCATTTCGAATAACATAAAAAGCAATGCGTCTGATTAAGGCAACATACAATCCCAAACCTTTTTTTAAGTTTTTCAATTTGGTAATCAAAAAAAAATAACTTTATCAGTTTTTCAAAAGCTTTTTTTACACATGCATGCTTAAATATTTCTTCATAATAAGCATTATTAAAGCATTTATTTTTCTCTGATTTTGATGGAAACTTTTTAGAATCCGAAATTCTTTCAAAAAACTCTTTATTATCAATACATATTGTTTGTAAATTATTCCAAATATCTCTTTCAATTGGATTATGATAATCAAATTCAATAGAATTTCCTCTAGGAACTTTTCCTTCAAGAGCATGGCGGATTAATTTATGAAAGTTTCTAATAATTTTGCTATTAAAGTATTCTTTTCTTTTTTGTTTGTTTGATATTGTATTATCTTTTTGCCAAGTAAGAAAGTTGCTTAATAATTTTGCTAAAACTGATTTATTTCTTCCTCTTTGTATTGTTGTGTTTCTAGTAATATTTTCAAAATCAAGATATTCGTTTTTTAAAGTATTTTCATAGTCTTTATTTGGGGTAATGTTTGAGTTAAAGACGAATGCTTGTATTAGTAATAATATAAACTTTGACCTTGAGTCTAAAGGAATAGAAATTTGTAAAGTATCTTCATAACTTTCTTCAATTAAGATTGGGGAATATAATGAATTTTCTGAATACCCATACTGATCTGAGTTATAAAACACTTCTGAATTATTGAAATTTTCCTCGCTCATTACAATTTATAAACTGTGCATTTTTATGTTAAAATATACAAAATTGATACTCCTGTAGAATAAACAGAATTTTAATTTTAAGAAATTATACAAGAAAGCTTGAATAAATTGGAGTAGAATTATAAGCTTTTATTTTGTTGCTGGATATTAAAAGCTTAATATTATTTTACTGAAGAATATAAAAGTGATAGAATATTTTCCAATAAAAAATTATAAGCTAAATATCCTAATTGGCATTGGTTTTATGAGTTTTGTTTTGAATTATCTTCGAAATCATAGAATTTTTTAGCGCTGGATTTTAAGATTTATATCATCTAGGATATAAATCTCTCTGTCAAAATTATATTATTTTTGGATTGTTAAAGCCATGGCTAACAAATATGAGCTTTATTAAATTTATAGGAAATATGGAATATTTAATAGATAAAAGTTTTTGACTTGTTGCGTACTGTATAAATTCACACTTTCTAATATAAAAATTTGAAAAATATATTATGACATCTAAAAGGAATATTTAATATTTATTTTCTTTGAATTCCTGAATAATTTGCATACTAAAATTTCAAGTGTAAATTTTGAATATACACTTTCATCTTGTGTGTTTTTTTCTCATAGCTCGCATTCTAAGAAGTGAAATAAATAAATGTAGAATATTTATTAGCAAAAAATATGCATTCCCATAAAAAATAATCCCTAAATAATAAAGTTAAGAAAAATAAGAATCTGGATTATCATCATTCTTCCCACTCACACTTCTAAAACTTCCCATAAAATATTCATTTAAATATCCTTTCAAATTCATCCATCTTTCAACACATTCATCCCTATGTTCATCTTGATTACCACAACATCTAAAATTAAATCTAATACAATAATCTTCAATATTATCTTCAATAAATAAAACATCAATAACATGTTTAAATGCACTTTGAATCATTATTTCAGAAAAAAACTTTTTAATCTCAGCAGTTGTAAAATAATGCCTTTTATCGTTAACACAAGCATTAGCTAAGTCAATATTCATAATTGCCAAATCTTTGAAAAGTTCAATAGTATTTCTTAATACCGTAGCTCTAATCCCTTTAAAAACCCTTGTTTTACCAATTTTCGACATCTTCAAAGCGCATCTGAAGAGTTTGTTGATGATTCTGATTATAAAAATGCTGAAATTTTCCCTATCAGCTGATTTTCCTGTATTTTTTGTGAATTTTCTAAGAATTTGAGTCATATCGTGCTCTGGTCGGCCTGCTCTTCGGCTTGAACTTGTTGACGCATTTTGTGAATTTTGTGATAAACTTAGTGAACTTAATGAGCTAAATGAAGAATCTGTGTTTTGGGAGAAATTTGATTGAGGGATTTGGATGTCATTAAAATCTTGTATTGGTATATCGATATCATCGTAAACACATCCAAAATCGTAATCATTGTATTCATGATCAACCATTTATAATTAATTAATATAGAACCTTGCTAAAGATTTTGGTTTTTGGTAAATATTTGAGTAAGATATGGTTGGATTTTATTATTTTTGAATGATTTTTTTATATGGATGAATGTATAAAGTAGAATTTTTATTTAGTATGAAAAGAAATTTATAGGGAAAATGGATATTTTGAGTAAGAATTAGGAGAATGTTGTCAGATATTTTGTAAGGTTTTAATTTTTTTATAGATAAGTACTTTTATGATGATTTGTGATAACTTCAAGAGAATTTTGTTATTTTTGTGAAGTTAAACTTTTAATAAAATAAAAGAAGATCGCTAATCTATCATATATTGCAAAAAATCAAGAACCCACAATATTTAATTTTTCAGGATAAACTATTAAGATCTTAAAGTAAAATATATACTTATTATCCATGCTAACTATTCTAATAATAATAACCTTTCAATTGTAAATTTATTTGTAAGGCTTATAGTTTTGTTATGTTTCTATAATAAAAAACAAATATAGACTTCTAATTAAACTTATAATTTTTCCTAATAAATTGAATTATTAAAAACTTATCCATTTCTTAATATTTAGATAGGGAATATTATCCTCAAATCATACCTTTATTCTCATCAATATCAATTGACAAATCCCAAGTAATTTTTTATAAATTTATAATTAATAATCTAATAAAAAAAAGGTAAATTTTCTCATATATTAGAACTAGACTTTTATTTTATTCAGTTTTTATATAAATATCCAAATTACACATAAGTTTATCTAAAAATATTTAATAAGGAAAACGATTTTATTGATAATAACGATATAAAATAAGTTAACAGAAATGACTGAAGATGAAAGAAGGCTTGCAAAGTTATCTCAGACTATGAATAATAAGTCCCTATATTCTTACAACAATGGGAAAATTAACGAAGATCATTATAAAAAAACTCTTTATAAACTTCAAGTAGCATTGAAAACTGAAAAGTTTAAAAATCAAGAAGATCTTAGTAACTACAATATGAGTGTCCAAGCCAAAATCAACGAAGACACAATGAAAAAACTCACCTACATCCATCATTCCAAAGTCCTCCAAGCCCAAATCAAAGAAAAACATCTAAAAAAACAAATAAATCATGAAAGTCCTCAACCTCCATTCATATCAAACTACCCCAGCACTCCAACACCCAAGAATTATCGACTTCGTAACGACCTTTTAGACCAAATAAAAGAAAACGATGAAAAAAGGAAAAGATCAAAAGAAGAAGATATAAAATACGGTCAACAACTAATTGAAAAATATCAAAAAGAACTTGAAGATGAGTTTATAGGGAAAACAAATGCTTATCAAGCTTTACATAATAATCTAAAAGAAAGCTGGGAACAGACGATTAAAGTGAAAAAAATGAAAAAAGAACTTGAAAAAATTAGAATCTATGGTCCTAAGCTTGAAATTCCTAATGTTGTAATACCTGTAGAAGAAACTTATCATGAGGTTCAAGATAGGCAAAATGAACAGAAAATAGTTTATAAGAAAAATTATGCTAAACCTGAGAGGACTTATAATTGGAGAGCAGAACTAAGGAGTATTAGTGTACAACCTCCGAGTAGTCCTTTAGCTAGTAAAAGCTTTGATGGGGTAATTGAGAAGTTTAGCACTTTGCATACTAGGGAAAAAAAAGTTAGGGGCGATAAGGAAAAACTTTTGAAATATTTTAAGGATAAAAAACATTCCAGGGAGTCAAAGAATAATAATAAGCTCCCTAGCATACAAGGATAATCTATAATAAATATTTTATAGTAAAAATATTGTATATTTATATATAATAGTTTAGTTTATAAATACGACTTATATAAAATAATAGTATAAACTAATTATAAGATAACCTTCTAAATAATATACTTTTCATATACTAATCTTAACATCTTTGAAAATCTTAAACAAAGCATTCTTTCAAATCATTAATACAACAAACTCGAAAGAAATATGAAAAAGTATTCAATAAATTTGATAAGGTCACAATTTTTACACATTTGCAACTATTTTTTTATACTAGGACATATAAAAAAACCAAGAAAAGGAAAAAGACTGAGTTCTTTTTTGTGGAAAAGAACTTTTTTGGTTTGTCAACTTTTTATAATCAACTCAGATAATTGATAATTAACTGGATTAGTTTTAGGTGTTAGTCACAGACAATAGTCCCTGTGTTTGCACTCAGCCTTGCAGCGGCTACAAGTTTTATGTAGTTGTCATGTGATGCTGCCCCAACATCTGCTTATAAGTTACATTTAAAGTCCTCTTCCCAACCTGTTCTCTGTATTCTCACAGGATTACCTTTAAAAAACACAACGACTGCCGGTGTCGAAAGAACACCAAGTTCTGTAGCGATGTTATATATTTTATTGGCGTCAACTATAAACACATCAGTCCCTCTAAGATTCTGAAAGTACCTTGCAACTGACATGCTAAAAGGGTTCCACTTTTCTGCAAAAAGGACAATCCGTGGAGTTTTATCCTCACACCTAAGTAAACCTTACGATTTCTGTAGTTCAGTATTGACTCGGCCCCATTCGTCCCAAGGCTCCATTTTTTATAGGCAGATAATTAATGGTAACCCAAATCATCAGTCTTATAAACCTCAAAAGAACAAAAAACTTTAAAGAATATCTCATAGCTTTTCTTATAAGATATTCATTCTATATTAACAAAAAAACTTAGTATATAATAAGTATAAACACTGAATAAAAAAATCATAAAATATAAACCTATGTATGAGATTATATAAACAGGATAAGCAAAAAAAAAATACTTTGACTATATTTTTTATGTTAATAATAATGATAAAGATTTATATATTTTGTTCTAAATAAATCATATTATATAGAATCCATATATTAAACGTAGGAAAAAAATATACAAATGGCGATATAGTTTGCAAATAGATATCAAATGTTTATTTTAAAGTTTTATACAATAAAAAAAAATCGTGAAAAATCTGTTTTCTATACAAAACTCATAATTTACCAGTTTTTTTGTGTAGTTTTATTAGAAGATTATGCTTTTAAACATTTTTAGCTGGTTTAATATGGCACGAAATATCCGAAGAAAGAAACTCACTAGCATAGTCTTCATAAAAAGTCCTCAAATGAAATGTTTTCTCATTGACATCCCTAATATCATCAGTCTTAGCAAGAATCTTCACATAGTCAATAAGATTATAAAGTTCTTTATCATAAACATCATCATGCCATGAAACTATAGGAATACCATTATCTATCTGATACGCAAATGAATAAGCCGCATTATCAACAATAATCAAATCCTTAAGACTTCTATTAGCAAATATTCTCAAATCCTTAATAAAAACTCCTCCCATATTCACACAAGAGTCTCTGAAAAATCTTTGATGAATCAATTCTTTATTAGGATCCAAATAATCTAATACAACATTTGCATAACAAGGATGAGATGCTGTAAATACAAAAACCTCAAAGTCTTTATTAACTTCTCTTAAGCATTCTAATGCATAAGGTCTTATATTAATACCTGCATGAACTGTTTCCCCAGTAGGGAAAATTATAGGTAAAATGATCATAGGATTACTATTGTTTATATCTTCACAACAATGGACTAAGGTTTCATCAAGATCAAAAACTAGGGTTTTTTTGTTTTCATAACCTTTACGTCTTGGGATGTTTTGACGCTTTTCTTTAAGTTGCTCAAGGCTTACTGGAGGAAGGGTTCTTATGAATTTCATTGCTTGGAAAGTTTGAAAAAGATGCTCTTTGTAGAGAATCTCGCTTTTGGCTTGGAGCTCTTTTTCTGAGATGGCTTTTGTTGTTTGAGATGAGGATTTTACTTGGGTTACTAGAGAGTTTAGGCTGGTTGATGGCTTGGGATTTTCTTTTGTTATAGGTTTTAAGGAGTTTGTAGTGGATTTTGGACGAGATTTGTTTTCTTCGACTTTCCCACTGTAGGTTGGTGTGGAAGAAAGCTTGGAAGGTTGGCTTTGGATTTTGTTTATGACTTTTGTTGTGTATATATTCGGTGGTTTAGGTATTCCACTCTGTACAGCAATTTTCGTAGCTGATGGGAATTTGAATATCTTCTGTGCAACTTTCGGCGTTCCAGACTGCCCATAGCATCTTTTAGGTCCATGTGTTGAAGTACTTGCTTTATTCTTCACAGCAAAAATCGACTCTGACCTTTGCCCATCATTTCCTTTTCCATAACTCGGTGAGTTCTTATTAAACTTATTCGCCACAAATTCTTCATCATCATCATCATCCGGAACTTCAATAGCCAATTTATTAGACTTGGCCATAATATTACCTTGAAGAACCGGTTGTGATCTCTGTCCTCTTGAAGTTTTCATATTATTTACTATTAGATATATAAAGATTTAAACTCCATCCTAATAGCTCTTAAAAACTGACAAAGATCATGATTCACTTTGAAATAATTGGTAATATCATGAGCTTTAGTTAAAGAAGGCTCACATGATTTTATGATGATTTCTCCATCTTCAAGCATTTGTAATGAAATGGTATGTAAAAATTTGTTGTTTGGTATAAGTTTTTTAAATGTAAAAGTAAAAACATTTGATTCGGAATTTATGATTAGACCAAGACCTTTTTTGAAATATTTCATTCTTTCTTTAAAGGAATTAAGTATTTGTATGAATTTATTGTGTGTTTCTTCATTTGCTTCAATATTAGATTCTGGGATTTTTTCTGAGATTAGGGTGTTGAAATTGTTTTGTTTGGTTTTTTCGAGGTTGATATTGGTTTTAAGGGATTTTAGGGTTTCTTTAGCACTTTTTATTTGCAACTGGAGATTCTCGATTTTGTTGGAAAAGTGAGATAATGCTTTTTCGTAAGCCTCATTAGATGATTGGAAATCAGAATTCATACCTCTAAAATGCATATCAGAATTTTGTATGAAGGCTGTTAAATCTTGCTTCACTTGAGAAGTTATAGCAACTAAAAACTTATTCTTCTCATGAAAGCTCTTATTACTCGTATATCCTGGGCTATCCATTATAAAGCGGGAAATGGAGGAGTTTGAATCAAGTTTAGCATTGATCCTATCAAATAATAACAAGTTAAGAGAACAAGGGGAAAATTTTATATCCACCCTTTCAAACAACCCTGATTTCTATAAATACTTACTATACGGATTATCTTTGCCTTTAGATCAATCATGTCTATCTTCAATTATATTCAGACAAATGTTCATTGATACAGGGCGTTTTGTCAAATTATCACCAAGTGTCCAACTTGAAATAAAAGATTATCTTTTATCTAACCTTGTCCCAGAAAAAGATTGGCGGTTTATTAAAAGCATTGGTTTTCTAATAACAAAAGTACTTCAAAATCTAGGGAACTATGAAGAAATAATCAATATTGTTGAACTTTGTAAATCTAATCAAAGGATGGCAAAACTAGCGATTTATATTGTTGAAGTTATTGCACAAAATTGGCCAAGTTGTGTAGAGAAATATGGGAACAGGCTTAATTCAGCTATGTGGGAATTATTAGATAACAATGATTCAGAAATTAGAATACTATCTGGTAAATCTATATGTGAGTTATCTTTAATCACTAGAAACTTACACCCAGACGTTCAAGAAAAAATCTTAAGCTTAGCTTCATTGTATACTGAACACCCAAGTCTAAGTGTATTATTACAATTATTATGTAATGTTATAAAAAAAATCGAATTACAAAACTGTGAATCTATAAGTAAAGTTATGATTACAATAAGCTCAAACAAAAAAAACCCTAGCGAAAATCGAATTACAGCCGTAGAAGTTCTCCTACTCTTACCTTTAAAAGAATTTTCTCAAAATCAACTACACGAATTATTAGCATTAAGTTTTTCTCTTATGGCTGAAATAAATTATTATAACGATCTACAAACTTGGTCTGAAGAAATCCAAGAAATCAAATTAATCAATAATGAACCTTATACTTTAGGAGAAGATTTATTAAGACTTTTATGCAAAATCCGTTCACTTTATGAATCAATTTTAAAACTTGTCGATGCACATTTAAATGCTGCTCATTGGGTACATCAACATGTTGGGATAATAGCATATGGGTTGTTATCTTTAGTAAATAAAAAAGCTTTATCAGGATTTTCAACAATAACTCAGTATTTTTGTTCACAAAATCCTAGGCTTGTATGGGCAGCACTTAGGATTGCAAGTGTTTTATTTCTTAAAGAAGCACCAAGTTTACAGTGTATTGGCGGGATGCTTAATTTGATAGTCCATTCAATGAATTCTAATGTTAAAAAAGTTCAATATCAATGTTTTATTGCTTTAGAAGCATATTATCAAGGACTTATTATGAAAAATGCTCAGTGTCAAGAAAATATTCATGAAATGGTTTTAAAAGTGTATCAGGTTTTAGGTAATCCACAACTGAATCATGAAGTCATGGTTGAGGTGCTAACTTTTTTAGCTATACTTGCTGAGACTATGCAGGCTGAGTTTGGAGTTTATAGTGATAAATTTGTCTCTGGGCTTAAGAATTTAATATTTTCTAACATGCCTAATCATATTAAAACTTCAGCTTTAGCTTGCTTATCATGTGTTGTGGACTCAATTGGGAATACAGCTCTTTGCCAAACTGTTCTGGTAGAAATTTTGCAGTTGCTTGGTAGTGATGATGCAATCGATAACGCGATAATCGAAAACGCTCCTCATTTTTTCTACTGTCTTAAATCCAACTTCTATCAATTCAGCTCAATCATAATGCCTATCCTATACAAAAATGCCCTAACAACAGTTGATGTCCACACCAGCAAATCTGAAGCTAAACCAGGGAAAATAATCGTAATAGCAAGTTTTGAAATGAAAGGTTCTGAAGGTCATGAAATGATAGTCTGTACAGATGATTTAAATAAAAAACTTATAGCAATGAAAAGTCTAATGATGATGTCTATAGTTGGTAATGATTTCATACCATTTATCTTTGATGCTATAAATATCTCATCACAATTAATCAATTATAAATACAATAAAGATATAAGGTCATATGCTATAAAAATATTAAAACATATCCTTAAAATCCCTTCAACAATAACCCAAGTCATCAATCCTATAATGAAAAGTATTTTTTCCTGTCTTGTTGAACCAATTAATTCAAAGCATCTTATCAATATTCTCCATCTTTTATATATCGCATTAGAAAAATCATATGAAATCGAATTCCTAACACTGGACCAAGCAGAAAAAATGTGTCAAGTCATATCTTTACAAATGGCTAATGAAATAAATAAAATCAAAAACCAAAGCGAATCACCAAACAGTGAGGTTTTTGTGAAAATTGCTAAAGTCAATGAAAAACTTTTAAAGAAATTCAAAAACTCCCTTTGTCCTGTATTTAGAACTAATTTCAAACCATTATGTGAAGAGTTGTTATTAATTGAGACTATATATGATAAGGAAATCATAGCAATTCAAGGTATGCTTTGTGATTATATTGAATTTACAAATGATTTTATGTGTGAAAATGAGTCTTTTCCATTTTTAGGACTTAGTATTAAGCTTGCTCAACATCTTAATTCAACTGTTAGACATAATGCATCTTATGCTATAGGATTATATGCACAAAGTCAAAGTGAAGTTTTTAAAAAATATGTTGATTATTCAGTTGAAGCTTTAAATAGTATATTAATTCATCCACAAAGCAAGGATTTACTTATTGAAGTTAGTGAATGTGCTGTTGAAGCTTTAGCTTGGATATCAGTTTATTATAGATGTGATTTGATATTAACATGGGTTGAGTGGCTGCCTTTTAAATGTTTAGCTTCTGATACACAAAAGATAAAGAATTTGATTGCCAATAATTTAGGGACTTTGCAAAGGTATGCACCAAATGTTGATTTTATAGGGATTATGAGTAAATAATATGTTTAGTGGTAGAATTAATAGGGGTTTTTTGGGATTTAGGTTGTGGAATGTTTGGATTTTTAGGATTTGAATTTAGGATGTTTTCTATTTGAGGAGCTATATACAAATGTGAATAACTTTTTTATGGTAGGCTTTGATATGGTATTTATGGTTTTTTAGGTTGAAATTATGTTTATAAGTTAATTATTGGTAATGATATTTAGGGTTATAATTAAAAGTAAAATACAAAACAAATATCAGTTTATAAAATTATATAAAGCAGATAACTGAAAATTTAAACATAAAACATACTACCAAAAATATTACCAAAATACTAAACCCCTCCCCATTCACCATATCATTAATCATATCATAATTTTCATATCTTTAAACCTAAATCACATAAACCAATCATATAACCTGAAATTCCCAATTTCCATCACAAAATTCATCAAAAAATATTCTCAAACCCCATCTAATCTTCTTCTATCTCTATTCCCTTTACCAACTTTTCCTAATATTAAACCAAGCCATAATTAGTGTTATAATATTAGCCATATGTCAGACCCTCTAGCTAAAATCTATAAGAAGGATAAAAAGCCTGATGAATTCGAGTACCACGTTGCTCAAACAATAGGAGAAATCGAGGCTTCATCTCCAGATCTTAAAGGTGAATTAAAATACCTGCTTATCACAGGGGCAACTGATTTCGAAGGGAAGTTTAGAGGTTGCTCAAGACAAGCTGTGATCATTTTCTTCCACTACAGGTCAAAAGATACATTGAAAAAAGTCCACAACCGGCTTCAAAGCGAATTAGCTAAAAGGTTTAGAAAACCAGTGGTCCTTTTGTTACAACGAACTATTATTCCCAAGTATTTCAAGACTAAAGGTCAGCAAAAAAGGCCTTATTCAAGAACTTTAACTAAAGTCCATGAAGCAATTTTAGATGATTTAGTCTTTCCTATTGGAATATTAGGTAAAAGGATTAGAATGAAAGCTGATGGAAGAAAAGTATTTAAGGTTTTACTTGACCCGAATAGCAGAGATGAGATTCAAGAGAAACTTGATGTGATAAGCGCTGTTTATAGCAAACTCACAAACAAAGAAGTGGTCTTTGAATTTCCTCAGAGTAGAGATTTCCCAGTTTAAGTACTTAAGAAATATCTTTTGCGTCGATTTTTATATATATTTATAGTTCTCTATGCTTTTTATATAGTAAAAATACATAATTTACTTATTTTCGACTTAATATTATAGTATTAAACTACTGAAATCCCAATAATTAAATATGGGTAACTGTTCTAATAATACAAAGCTCAGAAAAAAACACAGAAAACAAGCATCTTCGACTATAACAATCGATCTGGCTCTTGAAGTCAAAGTTGGTTCAGTAAAAGAAAAATCTCCATCCAAAATATCAAAGTCTCTTATTGAAAACTCATTAAAAAACCACTACTTGTTTTCTGATTTAACTTCTGAAGACTTAAATTTCATAATCGGAAGTCTTAAATATTATACAATCCCTTCAAAAGAATATGTTTTCCAACAAGGGGATATAGGCTCAACATTCTTCATAGTCGAACAAGGTAAACTTGAAGTTATACGCAATGGTATTAAAAAAACCATCCTGCAAAAAGGTGAATCCTTTGGCGATATGTCGTTATTAACCGATTTCCCTCGTAGGGCAACAATAAAAACTATTGAAGAATCAGCACTTTGGGGTATAGGCCGTGATGCTTTTCGTTATTTAGTCCATCAGATTAACAAAAGGTCTCTTAATATAATCAAAGCATTTATTTCACAGTTAAAAATATTTTCTAATTTGCCAGAAGATCAAATTAAACGATTAGCTGAAGTTGCAGTTCAACATCAATTTAAAGATAATATAAGGATTATATGTGAAGGTGATGAAGGGGTTTTATTGTATATTATTAAAGAAGGTGAAGCTGTTGCTAAATTACAAGGTGCTGAGAAATTTAGGCTTATTGCTGGGGAAATGTTTGGAGAAGCTGAAGTACTTGGGGATGATAATATTAGGAAATTTTCGGTTTATTCAGTTGGGGATACTAGGGTGTTATCATTAAGTATACAAAATATTCATGAAATTTTAGGAGAAAATTTTAAAGAAGTTATTTATAAGAATCAAGCTAGGAACTCTTTGTTGTCATCGAAATATACAAAGCATTTGTCAAGAGATTCGGTGAATCAGATTATTGAAAAATTCGAATGGAGGAAAATCAGACCTGGGGATTTACCTTTGGAAAGCCCGGTTGATGTTAGGGCTATTTATGTTGTGTGCATGGGTACACTTATATCAGAAAAACTAGTTTATGAAGATCATAATGTTATTGGGATTATTCAGAAAAAAAAAGATAAAAGCCTTGATGGAGTAAGTTTAAAAGCTATAAATGAAGTTGTTTTAGGGATTATTACAATAGATAAAATAGAGATTATAACAAAAATGCACTGGGATGATTTATTACAACAATTAAACAATATGCGTATTTTGAAAAAAATTGACTTTTTTTCAGTTCTCTCGCATTCAAAAATCAGGTATATAGCTTCGGTAGCTAAACATCAGAGCTTTGAAAAAAAAGAAGTTATTTTTCAGTACTCAGAAGATGCTAAAACGATTTATGTGATTAAAAGTGGCAAGGTTAAAATACATTATCATGGTAAAAAACTTAGAATATTAGGAAAATATGAGATTTTTGGGGATAACTGCTTGCAAGAAAACACAAGATCGACTAATGCTAAAGCACTTAAAAATACCAAATGTTTAATTATAACAGGTGAGAACTTACTTGAAGTTATAGACTATGAGACAGGGTATAAAATGCAAAAGACAAAAAGCTACCTTTCTTGCTTTTATCTTTATGAACTACTTTTAGTAAGAGAAATCAGGAAAACTAAAGAAAAGTACTGTTTTTTGTCATTTGTGAATGAAATACAAATGTTTTATTATGTAGAAGTTATTGAAAAAAATAAAGTTATTACAAAAGGAATATTTAAACAGTTGCTACATGAAAAAAGCATAGCTATTTCAATTGAACATCCTCTTATACTTAGGCTTGTTAAAACTTTTTCGGACTCTGAGTTTATATATATTATTTATGAGAGTTTTATAGTAAATGACTTTTCTGTTATACTCAATAAACCTTTAACAGAAGAGCATGCAAAATTTATGGCTGCAGCTCTGCTATCTATACTTGAATACTTCCATGAAAGAAATATAATCTATCGCGAGTTCAACCCACTAACCCTCTGCCTGACAAATTACGGCTACCCTTTCATTTCAAACTTCCACTCAGCCAAAATAGTTAGAGACCGAACAAACACGCGTTTAGACGTAAACCCTTACACTGCTCCTGAAATGATTATAGGAGAAGGTTATACAAAATCAATAAATTTTTGGAATCTTGGTATTATGATTTATCAATTTCTCTATAATACACTCCCTTTCAATATAATTAAAAGTGATCATCCATTTGATATGTCAAATAAAATACTAAAAAATGAATTATTTTTCCCATCAAATAGCAAATTTATAAGAGCTAATGAACTCATAAGCACCCTTCTACAAAAAGATTATAAAATTCGAGCTGGATTAGATGAAGTTAAATATTCAAGGTGGCTTGATTCAATAGACTGGCAAAGGATTAAAACATTAGGTTATGAAGCACCAATAAAACCGAAAATTACGTTTAATCGTCAGGCAAATCTTTCGAAATGCATGTCTTTGACGAGATATGTTCATGAGATGACGAAAAAAGATACAAGTCAATGTCAAATCCCTCAGAAAATCAGTAAAAATCTCAATTGGGACAAGTTTTTTTAGTTAAATAAATGTATAAAAATGTGGAATTATAGGTATAGCTTAGGGTATCTGAATTATTGCTCTGAAATTATCCTTTTACATAACAAAATAACATCATTAAGGTCTAAATTCTCTTATATTCACATTTAGAATCCCAAAATTTTCAGTGCAAGTATTGACATAAAATTCATATTAAAAAATGTATCAAATCAAAACTTATTATATTTATTGAATTTACGAAACTCTTTGGTTGACTATTAGAATTTTGTGTACCAACTATTGTTACTATAAATGGTCATTTTGTTACTGGAGGATTTATGCTTACTTTAGTTTGTGATTATAGGATTATGAGTAATAATATTGGATAAGCTAAAATGACAGAGATTTATTTAGGAATTACATTATTATGAGGAGGTAATTTTATATAAAGGTAATCATGTTTTAAATGCTAAAGCTACTATTGATGTACAAAGGGATTTTCTTTTGAGAGGGTAAGTTTTTAGTCTTCAGGAATACTTAGATATGAAGATTGTGGATTGTTTGATACCTTCAGATAAGGTTATGGATAAAGCTTTTGAGATAGCAAAAAAAACTTATGCAGTTTGGGAAAAAAACTAATTATTTTACAATTGGCTAAAAGGCTCTTCAAAAAGCTCATCACCTATTAATATTATAGGATTTCCATGCTCATCTCTTTCTTTGTCCATTATTACATCAAGGTTTTTGCATGTGGGTTTTATAATTTTCTCATAGGACTGATCTTTAAAGCTGGGCTTGATATATTTTTTGCTTTGAGTCTTAGATTTTTTCATATCTCGCAACTTTTTCATACTTCCTCCCCTAAATAATTCTTACATCCAATACATATTTTTATAGTCCCCTTTTAGTATAAGAAATTCAATAAATACTTGAGCTAATTTTATAGTCCCCTTTTAGTAAATGAAATTTAATATATAAATACTTGAGCTAATTTGGGAAAATAAGTTGGGTTATTATGATTTATATGAGATGATAATACTATATTATTGTATATGAAAGTACTAATCTTATATATTATACTCATAAATTTTTATCATATTAAAGATAACTAAAATCTAACAGCAAAACTTAAGTTTATATCAACCGAATTATTATAAATCTCAAAAAATAGTCCTTCAAAACTGGATAAAATATCTTCCAAGCTAATAAATATCATTTTAAATCTTCAAAGCTCCTTTCAACTAAAATAATCTTCTTTAAATCCTTCAAACCCACTCTCTTCAAAAACCATCTAAAAATTCTATCAAACAAATCAAATTTCCAAACATAATCTATTTTGGTTTATTTAAAATACTAGGCAGCCTAAGTTCAATGCCCACATTCCTCTCAATTTCTTCAATTCTTGTTCCTAGTAACAAGCAACTTTGTTCAATTTTCATTTTATCTTGGTTCGAAGCAGCGATTTGCTGCTTCAAGAAGTTTACTTCCCCTTTCTCTTCTGCAATCATTTTCCTAAACTCCTTTTCCACATTTTCAATCGAATCTAAAGCTGAGTTTGCTAAATCCACACTACTGTCTTCTGCCGTTTTCTCAACTCGTTTAAGATTATTGCGTAAAGATTCATAATCTTGTTTAATATCAGCAGAAAGTTCATTGACTACATCAATACGTGTGTATATAAAACGTATGAACTCTTTTATATCAGGCTCTTTACCATCACTAATGCTCATTTTTTTATTTTACATATAAAAAAGTTTTTGTGTAAAGGAGTATTAAAGGCTTGAAGAAAATGAAATTTGATATAAACCTTAAAAGATTATAAGTCAGCTTTATCTCTGAATATCTTATTAGAGATCTTAATATTATTAAATATAACAGATAATGTAGCAGAATATTATCTTATAAATAATGAGTTTATCTGTTTGTTTATATATAAAATTTTAAATCTAAATGATATCAAAAGGTCTTTGTCACTAATCATCAAAGGGAAAATTATAAAATTCAAAACCTAGAATTGAAGATGAAGTTTTATTATACCTAATGAAATTTAATATCCCATACTTATATCTAAAATAAACTATATAGACCCTAATATAATCATAATATCTATTCAAAGGTTTATTATAAAAATACCCCAATTTAGACAATAAGATTTATAACATCACAGAGTCAAAGATATTATCCAGACTTTTAAACATTATCACAAATAATTCCAAAAATAATCTCACAATACAATTTTTTCTTATGATTTTACATAAAAAGCATACCCCTAAAAAATTTCCCTCGCTCTAATAAAAATGTCAATCGAAGAAAAGCGTAAAGAGTTCGCAGCAGCGCTTAAAAACCAATTCGCCGATCAAGACATAAAAACTCTAACAAACCCAGAAGGTATCAAGCAATACGTCCAAACCCAAGAAGATCTCCTCGAAGCCTTTGATCAAAAAAAACGCCCAAGTCCCGATGTTTTAGGAGTCTTAAGATCATCATGTTCTATATGTACCAAATCATGTGAATGTTATGAGCCATTTGAAGTTTTTCTATTAGAAATGTCTGAAATGGTATATTCCAACACATTCGTCCCAACTTTGTGTAGGAATTGTAAATGCCCAGCACATTTCCATCCAGCAATAATCAAAGATCTTAGATTCCCTAATGAAGTTAAAGAAGGGCTTAGGACTACAGTTTTAAAAGAAGATCATTTGAATTTCTCAGGTATTGTCTTAGTTCTTGATATAGATTTTCAAGAACTTGATAGATTGAATATAACATTAAAACAACAAGAAGATAAGCTTTATGAGTTACTTAAACATGGTGGATTTACAGTTGTATGTAGAAATGTAAAAGTTCTGTCAAGTACTGAAAAAATCGCATTGGGGCAGAAAAATACAAGAATGACAACGACTGGAGCATTTTTGAATGCGATTGTTAAGAAAACAGTTTTAACAACAGAAGCTTTTCAGAAACAAACAATGCCGGTTTTAAGAGAGAAACAAGAGGAGCCTCTTTTATTGTTATGTTTAAGTTCAATGTATGTTAATTCGCAGACTCAGTTTTTTAAATTTATTACTGCTGCGAGGAAATATTTACCTAATGGTATTACTGTTTTATATGCAAGTATGAATTCAGTACAAGGGTTTACTGATTGTGCAGTTTTTTTCCCTGAGGTGTTTACTGTGAAAAAAACATGTGTTGTAATACCAACTGAATCCTTTACTACAGTTACTCTTGATATCGACCCAATAATGAGTTTCTTCAAAATGCAAAGTATGAAACTTAAAGGTAAAAACATTGAAAATAAAGACCAAAACCTACTTAAAGTAGGTAAAACTATTGATTTACTAAACTATAATGGGTATAGTCCTATGAAAATATCAGAACTCAAAGTTGAAAACCCTCCTGATCTACAAATGGTTTTTGAGAAATTCATGGAATCCACACGTGCTGAGTATATAAGTAAATTCATTTTATCTAACAGTGATGGCTTTAAAATCCATACAATTGGTGCAGGAAAAGTAGGTATTCCTTTAGTAATCTCATTAGCAGCCCAATCAATGGAAAGTTTTACATTTACAAACGAAAAAGACACTTTTCATTTATTTTCATATTTTTTACCTGACCTTGTGACAAGTTCTAGATCCCTTTTAGTCTTTAGGCCTATATGTGTCCGTTCAGGTCTAGATAAAGTTTTTTTAGAAATATTTAAAAAGAATTTCTTTATTGTATTACAAGAAGAGTATAGGAAACTTACTATTGATGAGGTCCAGGCTTTAGGGAAAAACTTGAACTTTGCAAATTTTTCTGAGTATGTTGACTTGATGACTGAAGGAGAAAGTCGTATTGTTGCAGTTAGTAAACTTGGAGGACTTGAGGAAGCTTTAATATTAGCTAATGGCTGCGAGAAAGGTCGAAGAAGAACAGAAAAAAGACTTTTGCAACAGAGGACGTTTACTATAGACCACTCAGTAGCTCAGAATCCTTTTAAAATCAAACTTGATGAAGAAATTGGTTTGGATACATATAAGAAACCTATTATAAAAGAACAGGTTCAAGTGTCTCATAATTTAGAAGAGAACTCTTTGTTTACAATTTCCCCTTTTTCTAGTATAAGTGAAGCATTAGATCTTGATAGTTTGGTTGATTCTAGGATTAAAAGCATGCAACATGAGCTGGATTTACCTAATTTCCACATAAAACAAATGGAAATCGATAGGCTGAGATACTTTTCTCGTTATTTTAACATAGTTTTGCATACAAGTTCAGACCATTCTTCATCAGAAAGCGAAATCCTCAAGTTTTTCCCCAATCTTTGTTTGTACTCCGACGTAATTCTCTGTTTAAAACCAGAATGCTTATCATTAGAAAATGAATCCTTAGAGCTTTTCAAACATATGAAAGTCAAAATCATCAAAGGTTGTACCGAAAACGGGGTTAATTATTACCATATAAGTAAACTTGCTGGCAGAGATGAATTTATAAGTGTTTTTGAATACAAATGTCCTGTAATCAGCATACTAAAACCCCAAAACCTCAGTAGTATATTTGAAATTTCCACATATCCTAATGAATTCGAAGATAACCTTGAACTTATATCCCCAAATATAAAAAATCTTTCCCTTATTGACATATCTTTACTATCAAAAGATTTAATAATTGACATATGTAGTTTTATCCTTCTTGTAACAAGTTTTGAAGATATAATCCCTGAATCTATAGAATATGTTTATAATTATCCAGAATTTCTTCATTATGCTTTAAAATGCTCAACTCGTCAAGGAACTTATAAGGAACTTAGGATAAGGAAAATGAAGATTTTAGATTTTGAAGATCCAAGCATAGTAACTTTAGAGTTATTTGATGAATATTCAGTTATATCATGGTATTATAAAGAAATTTCTAAATTGTTCCCTAAAATTGTCCCTGAGTTTTATGATTTCAAACTAGACCCTGTAGATAAAAACATGCATGTAACTCGTGGTTTTAGTTGTAGTGAATATAAAGGGCCTATATTTTTAAAAACTGTAGCTGAGATGATGAAGGAAAATAGGCAAAGAGAGATTCTTACAAGGAAAACCAGGGGGTCAATTGTAGCTTTTATGTGGGGAAGGAAACTTGCTTTACTTGTCGAAAGGATTGAATTAATAAAAACTGATGAAATTGAAGACTTTGGGTCGATATTTTGGAATGGTAAGGGTAAGTTTTTAGGGTTTCACAATGGGAGTTATTTAGATTTTGATAGGAAAAAATTCATGATGTATTTTGAACAATTGAAACTAGGATGGGACAGATATGCTACTATGAGTATTATGACGAGTATAGAAAAAAAGTTTAAGTTTATTATAAACTCTTTAGCTTTTGTAGAAACGAGAAAGTCTGAGCATTTTGGCCTTGTGCCTGAAATGGTAGAATTTGTTAACCTAAGAGTTTTCGCTTATAAAGAAAAACCAGAAATTTCAAACCTTGATTTTATTGATGCCAAAAAAGCAGCGATGAATGAATTGTATGATAGAACAGTTAAAGATATGGATATGTGGGATATTGGATTAGTTGATGTATTTCCAACTAAATATACAAAAAGGCATATGGCAGCTAATATAATCTGGCTTCTTAGTGCCTATTTAAAATTCTTTGATAATAAAGCTACTGAACTTAATATGGAACATGAAGAATATCTTATAATGCTTGAATCTTTGCTTAATGGTTTTTTAAACAATTATACTGAAGATAAAGGTATTGAAGGTATTTCTGTACTTTATATTGAGTATTTTTTATTCTCCCTTTCAAGAGCTTTTAATTTAGTTATAGATATTTTACAAGTACAAAATCGTAAAGACACTTTCACTATGGGTAGTTCTAATATTTCTCAAGAACTTTATAAACTGGATCAAGAAGAACAAAAACTAGGCCAAAACTTAAAAATTCAATTAGAACTTTTGGCTGATATAGATATAAATTATCATCCTAAATTAGGGGAAAAAGATGATTTGAAAATTGACAGGGACAGATATTTTAAGCATTATATGATAAAAGAATTTGAAACTAATTTGAAACATCCAAAATACCCTAATACACTTATTAGAGCTAGATTCCCTATTGTTGCTCCACAGATTGAAGAGTTTATAAAAGGTGGGCTTTCTGATGTTCAGAAAAAATGGTTTAATCCAGAATCGCCAAGTAAGACTAATTTGAGACCAGTTCCTAAGTCAGCTTTTAGATTTGATTCGATACTTGTTAAGAATACTAAGTGGATGACTCATCAAAGGCAACAGAAATTGATTAAAGAAGCGATTTTGTATTTGACAAAGAGTGTTATGGGATTTAAGACTAAGTAAATATATGGTAATTTGTAATATCAGGATAATTTATAGGTTAAGTTTGATTATTTGAGGGAAAAGTATAGGATAATGATAAAAAAAGTTTAGATTATAATAGATTTATATAAACTTTTTGGTATGATGATTATGTATATGAAAATTGCTGTTAATAAAATTATAATTTGATATATGGAGATATGAGATTTGTTTAGATTTTTGATTATGAGATTTGGATGGGCTTTTAGAAGGTAATATAGAAGAAAGATGAAATATGATAGATGAAATGATGTAAATATAATATTTATAATATTTTAAATATGGTATGGAATTATTATATGCGTATAAGGTTTNTTTAAATATGGTATGGAATTATTATATGCGTATAAGGTTTTAGAGATTTATGTTAAAAGTTCGATGAAGGGAAGAGATGATTTATAAAAATATTAGACTTTAGAGTGGAATAAAAAGTTTTAGAGTAGGGGAAAGAAGTTATTTTAACTATGATTTAGAATATTGTGTGAAAAAAGGGAGAGATTAGAACAATGAATTATATTATTTTTTTAAGACTATAAGATAATATTAGTGACCTTTAGATTTTAGGTCTCTTATAACACAAAAACCATAATTTGTGTTTACAATATTAATGGTAAATATGGGTCTTAATTTCAAAACCCTTATTTTCTTATCTTTCATCCTTAAAGACATGATTGTTACAGGGTACTTTGGTTGGGGTCCATGTCCATCAATACCAAAGAACGCAGAGCAATATGTATCTTTAAAAGATAAAAATTTTCATTATTCATTTGAGGATTTTAATGCTGGGCAATATCTTGGAACATGGTATGATGTGCTTAGAACTTCAGACTTTCCTTGGGCTAAAGGAAACTGTACACAAGCATTGTATTATATAAGAGAAGATGGAAGAGTTGGCGTTCTAAACTCAGAGATTATTAATGGGAAAAATCATAGTATAATTGGTGAGGTCTTTGCTGATACGAATATTCCAGGACAACTTTATGCTAAATTTTTCAGGTTTGCTCCTCTTGGTGATTATAAAGTTATACGTACTGACTATGAAAAGTCGTCTTTGGTTTTCAGTTGTATTTCTTTATGGGTTTTTCATTGGAAGTATGCTTGGATTTTAGCTCGGAATGTTAATACTGAAGTCCCAAGTTATCACCCAATTATAGAAGCTTTAGGCATTCCAATGTCTGCAATGCTAAAAACTAGTCATGATAATTGTTAAGCCTTATCTTTTAATACTTACTTCTATTTATCAATATTGATAGCCTTATATCTTCATATATCTTTTAATTCCAAATTCTATTTGTAAGCAATTTGCTATTTAATTCAAAATATTGCTGATCATTGCTTAATAATCTTATAAAAAACCCCACAAAACTCACACTAACTATCGTATTTTGTTTATAAAAACAGTATTTTTGCTAAAGATCTTTGAAAAGGTACTATAAACCTTTCTTTATTAACAATAAGATATATACCATGAAATATGATTTTATATGGGAATTACAACCTCTATATTGCCTTTTTGGATGCTGGTTTTAACTATATCAAACAGAATGATTATCCAAAGAGAAAGTAACCCAACGAACCTGCACAAAGGACAATATGAAAAAAAAAATATTATGCTCACAAATAATATAATACTTGCTGCAATTATAAAAAAGGAAATAAAGCCTGATAAATAGACTAAGTAAAACTATTATTGGCACTTATGCATGGCAAATTAACTGATACTATATAAAAACATATGAAATAAGGTTTTTATAGTAAATTATGCTAAAAGTAAAAGATTTTATAGTAAATTTTCTAAGTCATTCTTTGGATAAAAGGATTTTTAAAGTATTTCGTCTATTTGAATAATAATATTCCTTAAGATTAGACTGGACTTGCAGGCTCTCTTTGTTAAGATAATTGGGATGAAATATACAGATTATAGCTTCTATTATTATTTCTGAACTTAAGTATGCTAAAAAATTTGTTATTTTTAAAAGGAGGGATCTCTAAAAAATATTTCTTACTAAGTTAATATAATGTAAAATATAAGTAAAATTGTTATCAAACATCTAAAAACAGAAAGAATTAACTCTTTAAATAAACTTTCATAACCTTCTTAACTAATAATTTCTAAATCAATCTATTTACCATTATAATCTTATCCATCTAGAAAAACTTATCCCAATTCATTCTTTTATTACTTTTTTTGGGTTTTTGTCCCTGCTCATTTTCTAGTTTATTCATTTCATGTACATGTCTTGTTAAAGATGTACATTTAGATAAATTTGTCTGCCTTTGAAAAACAATTTGAGGCTTGAATGGTGATTCATATTCTAAATTTTTGACTCTCTGCCAGTCTATTGCATCAAGCCATCGAGAATATTTTGCATCATTTAATCCAGCACGAGTTCCTAAATCTTTTTTTAGAAGATGATTTATTAATTCATTAGCCCTTATATATTTACTATCAATTGGGAAAATTAATTCACCTTTAAGTATTTTGTTATACATGTCAAATGGAGAATCAATTTTATTAAGGTCAAAAGGAAGAGCATTGTATAAAAATTGATAAATCATAACACCTAAGTTCCAGAAATTTACTGATTTGTTGTACCCTTCAGCAATAATCATTTCAGGTGCTGTATAAGGATTCACCTCCAAACGGGTTTTAGTCCTATCCTTAACAACTTTTGCTGAACGTAAATTTGATATAAAAGGGTAACCATTATTACCCAAACTCAATGTAATAGGATTGAATTCACGATAAATAATATTTTTTTCATGCAAATACTCAAGAATAGAAAGCAAAGATGCTGCTAAAAACTTTGCATGTTCTTCTATCAAAGGAATATTAAGTATGCCAGAAAAATCACTAACCATAAAATTTTCATATACAATATATATGAAAAGTGAATCAGAAAATGTTTTAGCAAGTCTTATAATCTGTGGGTGTTCAATAGAAATAGCAATGTTTTTCTCATTAAGTAGTTGCTTAAATGTCTCTTTCGTTGTAACTTTTTCCTTTTTTATAGTTTCTACATAGAAAAAACATTGAATATCATTAACAAAAGACAAAAAAGCATCTTTTTCTTCAGTTTTTCCAACTTGTTTGACTAGTAAAAGTTCATAAAGTTTGAAATGCGATAAAAAACTCTTGGTTTTTTTTACTTTATACCTAGTCTCATTATCCATTATATCAAGAATATCCTCATCATTTATAACAATACATTTACTTTTTCTCACAGCTTTAGCATTTACCGATCTTGATTTTTCCTGTAAACAATTATCCCCAAAAATCTCATATTTGCCCAAAACCCTTAGTTTTTTCCCATGATAATAAATTTTGACTTTCCCACTTAAGATGACAAAAATTGTTTTGGCAGCTTCACCACATCGAAAAATCACTTCTTTTTTCTCAAAACTCTGACGTTTGGCAACTGATGACATGTATCTAAGTTTAGAATTAGAAAGGACTGATAAAAATTCAATTTTCTTCAAAACATGGATGTTTTTTAACTGTCTACGAAGATCATGCCAATGCATTTTTGTTATAACTTCTATTTGTATTAAGGAAATTATCCCAATCATCGACTCAGTTATAGCACTCAGAGTAATATCAACAAGAGTTTTATCTCTTTTTTTTTCAATAAACCCAATAACTTTGTGATCTTCATAAATAGCTTTTTCTGATTTCAATGCCCCCATACACAATATATAAACCTTAGCTTTATCAATTGGACTTTCCAAAGCATCATCATCAGGTTTGAGTTTTTTCCATTCACAAGCTTCAATTATATGATTTATAGAATCTCTTGATAAATGTTTTGTGAATTTCGATGATAACAAAGTGTTCCTCGCTTGGTTTTTAAATATTATCTCTCTAAAGTTTTCTCCTAATATCTTATTAATACTATGAGTACTCAATGATAAAACCCTTGTATCTCCTACAGAATAAACTGAGTATTTCCTAATATTATCATCTCCAAATACTTCAGCTTCCCCAAAAATTTCTCCAGCAATAAGCCTAAATTTCTCAATACCCTGGAACTTAGCCACAGCTTTCCCTTCTTTGATAATATATAATAAAACCCCTTCATCACCTTCACATATAATTCGCATATTATCTTTAAACCGATGTTGAACTGAAACATTAGCTAATTCTTTTATTTGATAATCAGGAAGACTTGAAAAAGTTTTTAATTGAGATATAAAAGCTTGAATCTCACTTAAAGACCTTTTGTTTATTCTATAGATTAATTCACGAAAAGCTTCACGGCCAATACCCCAAAGTTCTGAGTATTCAAGTGTTTTTATAGATGCTCGTCTTGGGAAATCAGTTAATAAAGACATATCTCCGAAATAATCTCCTGATTGAAGGACTGTTTTTTTTATGCCATTTCTTATAACTTCTAGTTTGCCTGACTCGACTATAAAAAATGTTGACCCAATTTCTCCTTGTTTGAATACATATTCTTCAGCAGAAATACTGAAGAAAATTAGAGAATTCATAATGAAATCTAAGTCTTCGTCGAAGATGTCTGAGAATAAATAATGTTTTTTCAGAGCTCCTTCGATTAGAATTTTCGATGATTTATTTGGCACTTTTTCTTTGGCTGTGCCAATTTTTAGTTCAAGGAGGAAATCACTTTGGATTGAAGTTGATGCTTGCTTTCGATGAGTTTTTTTGGTTTTTGGTACGCTGGAACAGTTACCCATATTTATTTACTTACTTGGATTTTTAATTAGAGTATCCTGAATTGGGAATAGAAATAAATGATTTTTTTTAGGGTGGGATAAAAATGAACTGAAGAAATTTTTTATTGTTTATAAAGTTGATGATTATATAGAGTTATGATTTGATAAGCTGCTATTGAATGAGTATGTTTAAAAAAAATTATATGATTAGGTTTGAAAAATGGAGTTTGTAAATAATTGAAGATTAGGAAAAAGGTTGAATTTGACCATTTTTAGTTTTAAGTGCGAGATATAATGATGGGATAATGAAATAAAAGATTCTAAGAAATTATTAATTATAATAATGTTGCAATTTTATTTAATCAGATAATTGCTGATTGGGAAAATATTAGATATTTATTATATTTTCTCTTTAAATGATTGTTGTTTTATCATAGCATGTAGGTTAAATATCATTATAAATTTTATGATCTTTTATAAGAAAAGTAAATTAATAAACATTCTCATGTACTATTTTATATATAAACTAATTACTTATTCATAAAAAATAATATCTCTTATATAAAATTCATATTCCAAATATTATTTCTATCAAATACTCTAAACTCGAACCTAAAATCCATATCTTTTTATATGTAAATCTCATAATCTTTATGTTTTCCCTATGCATAAAATTAATAAATAGTTTCTTATTTTTATTTATACTGATTATAATAGAAGAATTTAGTATAGTATAATTTTTGTGTTATAAATTATTTAAAGTGTATACCTTGAATTTAATAAAATTATAGCTTTTGTGATAATATGCTATTGTATAAAATATTTAACTTATACTTATAGATTAAATATGATTTTATTCCTTTGTGATATAGATTTATATATTTTTTACTTTGTTATCATATATCTAATATTTTATAGTTTTCTAAAGTTTAGCTTAGGATTAAATACTTGATAATGAGAAAAATTGTTGTATTTAATATAGGAAAGAAAAATAAGGATGGGCTTAAAGTAAAAGATGAAAAAATAATGGTAAGAATAAATTAAAGTCTTTATTTATTAGGAAATTGAAACTAAGATACTTTGAAGTGAAAAATATGATACTCTATCTATTATACGAACATAAAATATAATTAATGATAAACTTGACAACTTTGAAGAATGAGTAAATTTATATAAAAACTTTGATAAAGCGAACAGGTAATGAAATTATTCAAAAATGTTTTAAAAAAATATCGAAATTAGCTTTAAAAAACTATTTAATCTTAATATTACCCTTACATATTTTAAAATCATCATACTTTAGTCAAGAAAATTATTCTTGAATATATAAAATTGATTTATATATTTCAGATTTTTTATATAATACAAAAGCACTCTAAAAGTAAAAATATTTTCAAGTAGTCATCATTGAATATATAACAAAAAATACTTAAAAACTTAAAATTTCGTATAAATTTACAATTAGTATAAGTATTTGATTTTAGTATATATTAGTATATTTCCAAATGCTACTATATAACATATTTATATCTAAAAAAACCAAAAACATGTTAAAATTATATCAACAAATCTTATAATTTAGCTTTCACCAAAAATTATATAAAACAAATAAATGTTCATTCTTTTATTGATATCATTCGGCTTGGCTAGTAAGCCAAAAGTTATTCAAGAACTAGGTGAAATCATTTTATTCCAATCAGAAAGCTTGTCTTTAAACCTTTACGACTATTTTGAAGGGAACTACCTAAAATTTTCATCTAATTCTACCTCTCTAAAACTTCCAGGCAAACCCCAACTCCAATCAAAAGAATACATCCCTTATCCTTTTTTCAAATTGTCAAAGCCGACAAAAAGTTCATTTCTAATCTGGAGTTTCTTTGACACAACATTTCTCTTAGATTTTCACAATACAACATTATACCTTTATACAATTTCAAAGATCACACAATCACTTGTTATTTACAATGAATACAATATTAACTATACTATAGAACAAGTTGTCTCTTGGTCTTACAATGATTTATTTAGGATTTTTATACTAACTCATGATGGTATGAATCGGGTTTTCCTTTTACACCCAGCACAAAATTTCACTACTCAACTCGAAATGTGGGATGTGCGATATTTTCAAGATCTTAAAAGCTGTTCAATTGAAAACAGTAAGTTCGTCCCATTTTTAGGGAAACTCTATGAAGACTGGGGTTTGGTTTTGATATACGACATGTCAAATCCACTAAAGCCTCAAGTATATCAAGTTCTCCAAAGTTTAAATAATATTCCTGAAGAAAGAATAATGCCAATAGAAATCAAAGCATTTCCAGTACCAATAACAAATCTATCATTTGTAATATTAGATCAAAATTATGGATTAAGATTTTATATGCATGATGCTCATATGTTCCAAGCCTACTCAAAAATTAATTTAACTCATTTTGGATGCCTTTCAACACTTGACGTGTTTACAAATGATTTCTATGAAGCCATCAATCAAGGAATTATTGTTTTTGCTGTAGGAGCTTGTTATGGTCTAGTAACTGTGGATTATTACTCAATGCTCCCAATGTTTTTTATAAAAGGAATGACAAACATTGGCTTTTTAACAGGGGTTAAAGGGCTTGATGTCATAAACGATATATATTTTATTGAACTTAAAAGCAATGCTTTAATGATAGTACAGGATACTATAAACTCTCAAGATTCTTTATATAATTTAGATTTATTATCATCTATTCAAGGATATTCTGAATATGCTAAATGGAAAATAATACCTTCAATTGATTGTTATTTATATATAAGAAGTGATGCTGATGGGATAAAGGTTTATAATTTGACTTTTGAAATACCTAATTTTAATATTACTCAAGAAAATGGTAATCAAGGTGTTAAAATTAAAGCTACTGATGAATGCAATGAAAGTGCAAGTATTACTTATTATGTTAAACAGTTAAATAGTATAAATACTATTGAATATCTTGATGAATATAAGAAGTCTAAATACAAGAATATTATTATTCAAGTAATTTTTGAAGGTTTTTCACAGACAATAGACTTTGATGTTTATGAGTATGTGTCTGGGAGGAATTTGAGTTTTAGTTTTAAACTTATACCAACTAAATATTTGGTTAATATTACAGCAAGGGATTTTGATAAGGTTACTTATAAAGAGAGAAAATATTTTAATAATATTTGTGGACATGCTATTGTGGCTGATACTTTTATGGCTTTGATTGGGACTAATTATATTAGTATTGTTGATAAATTTAGTATGAAACAGAGATTTGAATATATTTTTGAAAGTTTAACGTGCTTTTCTTTGTATTATGATAGCTTGTTTTACTCTTATTTAAACAACTCAAAAGCTCATTTGGCGGTTTTTTCTGAAAGTAATACCCAGATTATTAGGATTAATACTCCATGCGCCCAAATCCAAGTTACAGACAAGTACCTAATCTGCTCCAGTCTTAATTTCCTAAGAGTTTACACAATTGATTCTCACATATACACTCTTTTTCACACTTATACCACCGCTCAAATACTTGAAACCAATGAATATATTAAATTCATAGCAGCAAGTAATATAGAATCCCAAGAATACTCATCATATCTTTACATACTAACCTCACTTTATAAAATCCTCATGATAAATCTTGATACTTTAATCCCAGGAAATACATTATTAACCAAATCAAAGACTATAATTGTAATAAACTCTTATAAAATATACGCAACACCATTACAACTTTATATATTAACAAGTAATACTATAGAAATCTATTCACATGAAATGTATTTTGTTAAGTCAATACCTTTTGAATCATCCCCACTTAATGCATATTTGCTTAAAGACTTTTTATTTATACAAACTGAAAATAATGATTTAGTAATATTAGATGGACTACAGACAACTTTAAATTCTTATTTTTCAGAAATGACTATTCATGATAGTTGTGTTTTTTCTTGTGCGTGGATTGAAGATGGGCAGAGTATGTTTGGGTTTTTATGTATTGATGATAATTTTTATCAGTATTTTGATATTTATGAAAGTAAATGTCCAGGCGTATATTTAGATGAACCATGTTTGATGGTTTTACCTTTTGATATAGTTTTGATAGATCCTAAGACTATGAATAATGGGATGTATTATGTTTATGGGAGTGTGATTGTGGATAATCCTTATGATAAAAAAAGTCTTAATATCACTTTTGAGTTGATTGTTTATGGGCAGGCTGTTATGATTCACCAGGAAGACAATTTCAAGAACCGATCAATAGATTATAACTCAGGTTTTTCATTAGATATGCTAAATGTTTTTTCAGGGAATAATATGGAACTTACTTTAATGCTTAATGATAATGAAATGCCACCTATATCAACAACAGTTGATCCGATATATTTGCTACCTAATCTTTTTATTACAAGTTCATATGAAGATCTTGATGAAAAATATACATCTTTATTATCAATATCGAATTTCCCTTTAATAATGGCATCAACTGAATCAGGGAAACTAGTGATTTTTAATGGTTTAGAAGCTGATTATAAACAAAATAACATGACTAAATTCAGATCATTTAATGTTTCTAATTATATTGGAAAAAATGGCGTTTGTAATAGTATCCAGTATGTGTCATTTAAAAATTATGTCTCTCTTATTGTTGCTTCTTGTCACTATACGAAATACTCTAATTATTATTCTAAATCAATAAATACTGTTAAAAGCAGTTATCAGAATATTTTGGTTTTTTGGCATTTAGACCAAGACTCATGGGATATTTTACAATTAGACATCATATCTTTAGATTTCGAACCTCAATTTCTTCAAGTTGTCACAAATAATAACGTTAATTTCTCAGTTTTCCTAATAAACAGCATAAATAAATTCGAAATCCCTACTTACAGTAACAACTTTATAAAAAGAATATCATTTTCATGGGCAGGCCAATACGTGATCCAAACAGACAGCGAAGTGATAAATTTTTATAGTTTAGACTTAAACTATTTTTATGCAACCTCAATAGACGGTATATACCAAAAAAATAATCTATTCATAATGGTAGCTGATTATTGGTATGGAGTTTATATATTAAAAGTTGAAAACGGTAAATCAAATATCTATGCAACCATTCCAGCTTATAAAAATGACCCAATAATCTCAATAGGTGTAGTCTATAAACAAATGTATACAGTTAGTATTAGTGGAATTCTCGTCACATATTTACTAAACATTGATATCCTCCCTAAATTCTCTATGAAAAGATACCAATTCACAACTGAAGACTATATTATTTCCTCATTCCCATCATCAATCTCTTTTAGTTCTGATTTTCATGGGCAATATTTAACATATCCTGTTGTATATGGAGATAACAAACTTTTCTATAGAATTGTTGATCTTAGCGCTTCTTTTACTAGTTTTCTTATCCGTGATATACATTTTGGTGATAAAGAAAACTATGGTTTTCAAATATTTTCATATACTTCTGTATTTGTTGGATCAGATAGAATAGTTTTTATTAAGGAAAAATCAGAAATTGTTTGTTATATGATATCAGAATATTTTTTAAAAGTTGTTGATATGAATGATGAGTATTATGAAGATATGTATAAACAATGGGGGGAAAATAAATTTAAGGTTTCGGTTAAAGCGAAGAATAATAATAATGAAGTTGAGACTGATGTGATTTATTTGAAAATTGATAGAGATCAAGATGATAATCATGGAAGTGTTAGTACACCTGTATGGATTTTTATTGCTATTGCTTTTGGGATATTGTTTGTTTTGATTTTAAGTGTTTTATTGGTTTATAAGATGATTTTTAGAAAGAAGAGGAATACTGTAGACCACTTTGAACCTGTGAATATTATTAACAAGTCGATATTGTCGTCTATTTCAGGATAGTTAAACTAGTTTATTACAATTTTATATCTAATAATTATTGTATAAAGTTAGCTCATAGCTTATCAAACCTAATTTCAAGATAAATTATTTTTATGAAGTCTTAAAAACTATGTAAATTTTTTTAGATAATACTAGATTAAACATACACAAAAAAAAAATAATGAAAATACAAGGGAAACTTTTGCCAATAAAACTATACTGATTTTTTATCGCATAAACTATAATAATCAAGCATTAAAATATTAAAAAAAAATACACCATTCTACTATGCATCTTTATTTTAAATCAAAGATATGAATTTAAATTTGTTCATAATTCAATTATCTATCATAAAATAAAACTTCATAACTATCTTTCTAGTCTATATACTCAATTCTTTCAAGTGACCAAATATTTATAAAAATCTTATTTATTTTTTTGATTTTTCTAAGCTCTAGTTATTATAATATATACAATATAAACTCTAAACGTCTTTCATTTACAAAAAGTCTTGTATATTTTCTTAAACATTAAAATTTTGTCAGTTCTTCTTACTTTTACGTATAAACTAGTTTGTTGCCAAATAAAATGATAGTCTTTATTTTTTTAGTATTCTCAGCTTCAAGTCAAATTGCGAAAAACAACTCAGAACTAGTTCTTTATCAAAACGAAACTTTAAATCTCAATCTTTATGATTATTTTTCAGGTGAGTACCTTGAATTCGAATCAAATTCAGAATTAGCTTCAGTTCCAGGACCATATAGATTGGAGTTAGTATACGATTACAATTATACAGAGAGTTTTAAAAGTGACTATTCGAATTTCAGTATCTTTGCCACATGGAATAATGGGAGCTATTTTTACCTTATTGACTTTATCAATGATACTCTGCATTTCTTTTCTGTTTCTCTTGATTCCCCAATAAAATTTCTTTTAGCTTATCAATTGAACTACGAAATAAAGCAAGTTGTTATTTTTAATCCTGAACCTTCATTGTTTTATGCTTTAGCACTTATTTACTCAGATAAAAACATAGTTGTTTTATTAAATGTGACTACCCTTTCAAATGAAAACCTGCAGTTTGATATAAAAGAATTATTCCTATGGGATCTTTATTACGTTGAAGAGTTAAAAACTTGTTCAGTAAATAACACTTACTATATACCTTTTATTGGATTTCTCAACAGCAATGGTTTCATAATGATTTATGATTTTACTAATATATACCAGCCTATACTAATGCAATATATAGATAAAAACAATGGAATATTGGACTTAGACTTCTCACCTATTGATGTAGCTTCAGTATTTACATATATAAAAATACCTGTTTTTGCTATAGTTTATTCTTCAAGTACAATCGTGTTTTTAACAAAAATTACCTCAACTTTTCAACCAAAAAGTTCAATATCTCTATCAGAATATGGAAAAGTTTATAGTCTAACTGCTGTAAAAAGTTCATACTATTTAAAAAACCTAGAAGGGATTGGCATTTTAGCTGCTGGAACTGATTTTGGATTAGTTTTAATTGACTTTGAGAAAAACACTCAAATGTTTTATGTTGTTAGTTTGAGTCAACCCAGCTTATTTCCATCAAAATCACTGCAATCTATAAATATATACGATATTTACTTTACTCTTTTAGATACAGGCCAAATCATGGTAATTCAAGACAATTTGTCAACGCAAAATCAAATTTATTGTGTCAATATGACTATACCTAATAATGAATTTACCGGACAAGTTAAATGGACAATTATTGGGAATGTTACCTCATATTTATATATAGTGTCTTCTTCAGACCGCATTAAAGCTTATAACCTTAGCTTCGATTTGCCGCTCGCAAACCTCAAAGGAAATTATAACCAAACAATCAAAATCACAGCAAAAAACTCTTTAAATTGGTCTGAAAGCATATTTTTTTCTTTAAAAGTTATCGATAATTTTAACAATGTTATGTTTTGTCAAGGCTACATTTGTTCTGAGCTTCAAGTGGACTATAAAGATGTGAACTTTATAGGATTTAATGCAAATGTTTCGGTCAACACTTATAGTTATGTATCTGGTAGAAATCTTTCGTTTGATGTAAAATTCCCATCAAAAAATCCTTATTTTAGTATGAGTAGCAATAATTTTAAAACTAAACCAACTGGGAATCCAACACTTAAAAATTTTTATAGTAAAATAGTTCCTGCTCAAGAATATTATGCAGCCATATACGATAAAGGTGTTGACATTTATGACTTCAAGTTAATAAATATTATTGACAAATTATATATAACAAATATATATCAAACTGTAGTTTATGGAAATATAACTTTTTTCTCATATCAAGCAGAGAATAGTGGATATATACTACGCTATCCCTTTAATGATACATTTAATACTATTCATCAATGCTATTTTTTACATTATGCTCTATTTTACTTATTCTGTGGAAGTTTTGATTCCTTAGCAATTTATCATTGTTTATTCAAATGCAATCAAATATTCAATAGCACCATATATCTTCCTTTTATAATCCAAGATATGGCTATATCCTTCAACCCTACTTCAATTTATGAAATCATTGTTTATATCCTAAATTCTGATAGAGAATTATTTTTCATCCCTTTCTCATTTTTATTCCAATTTGGGCTAACTAATAACATCAAATTACTAACCTTAAATGGATGTTATAAAATCCTAGCTTCTGATACTCAAGTTTATGCACTTTATGCTAATTATATAGAAGTTTATTCAACATTTTTAGATTACATTCGAAAAATTCCTTTGGAAAATGGTGCAGCTACATTTTGGGAACTTAATAATTTTATATATGCTGTTAATGAGAAAAATTATTTAGTTATTATTGATGGAAAACAACCTGTTATAAATTCTTATTATTATGAAATATTTTTAGAAGCAAATTGCAGTTTTATTGGAGCTTGGGAATATAAGATGGAAGCTTATTATGGTACGCTTTGTAATACTACTAAAGATCAAACTTTTAAAATATTTAATACCGCATGTCCTGTTTTTGAGCAGGATACTTCTTGCAATTATACTATATTTATTGCTGTTCATTTGATTGACCCACTTAATGCATTACAAGGATATTACAATCAAACTGCTGTAGTTATTGCATTCAACCAGTTTCAAAATAAAAATTTCAGTCTTGTTTTAAACCTGGCAACATATGGACAAGCTGCTGCTCCTGATACTAATATATCAGGATTAAATTATCCATATAGCTATCCTTTGGAAATAGATATTAGTAGGGTTATTATGGGAAATGATATTAACTACTCAATAGCACTTAACAATAAAACTACTTATGATACAAAAGAATGCTGTGATCCCATAAGCATAAACCATCGAATCGAACAAACTTTCAAAATAAATTTTTTTAAGCAAATCCTTTCAGTATGTTCAATCTCCACAACTAACCTTGTCCTAGTATCTCTATACAACGGAACAATAATACTAATCGACTCCAGTGAGCTTAGCACAACAAATAAAAATATATACAACTTACATGAGTATTTAAGTTTAAAAAACATCAAATGTGAATCCTTACAAAGTGCTTCAACTATAGAAAACAATGCCCTTATAATAGCTTTATGTACTTACGATAAAGAACAAAAATATTATTTTAAAGGTACCTACTCGAAAAAACTTATAACATCAAGTGTAGCTACTATTGCCTTAATTTTAAATATAAAATCTTATGCTTTAGTCCAAATATACGAAATTTCTTTTAACATTTATTTGAAATTCTTAAAAATTATCACTGATGATATGTATGACTTTACAGTTCTATTTATTAGTAATATATACCCAAATATTACAAGATATACAAATAATTATATATTTTTAGTGAGCATAACTTGGAATGGGACTGATATTACTCAATATAATTCTGAATATATTTCTATGTTTACTTTAGGTTTAAATAGTCTTACAGTTATGTCAATTGATGGGTTTTATTATAATAATTTCTATGCTGTTATTGCTGATTTTTGGAATGGTGTTCTTGTTTTAGAAAAAGGTGATAATAAAACTAATGTGATTTATAATATTACTTATAATAATCATGATCCAATTATAAGTATAGGTACTGTTTATAGGGGTTTTAATGTAGTATCGAGAAGTGGGGTACTTTATACTTATTATTTTTCTAGTGAGATGGAGCCGATTTATTTTTCTAGACGAATACCTTTTACAATAGTTTCCAATGAAATTTCGTCAGTTAAGTCATTTGTTGTACCTAGTGCGTTTTATAATAGTAGATATTTGATATACCCTGTAGTTTATAACAATAAAGATTTGTATTATCGTGTTATTAATACAATAGTTGATTATTCTAGTTGCTTGATTAAGGATTTATAT
>MPUH01000280.1:0-69731 GCA_001970955.1 Stentor coeruleus | reverse complement strand
ACATAAATTTCTATTTCTAAGTTTGAAGCTATAGCTTTAATTTTATACTGTCCTGGGGATTTTATTCTAAGCGAAGAAAATGTGCAGACTCCATTTGTGCATTGTTTTTCCGCAATATCCCCTTCTAAAATTGTTGAAGTAATATCTAATGAGTTCTGATCAAATAGCTTTAATGATACCTTATGCTGGCCATTTGATGATTCTATATAAGTTCCAGAATTATCATAAACTCCAACTGTAATAGTGAAAATATCATTTGTATCGATAGGCTATATAGTAAATACCTGTGAATCAAAAAATAAAAGGAGATTAAGACTTAGGATTGTAAATGATAATTGGGAATATTGATCCATGCAAAAAAGACCAATTGATTTAGATCCTATCGAATTGAAATAAAATTTAACTGTTGCAGCTGTTGTAATAGTTTGATAAAGACTTGAGTCTGATGTAGGTAATAAAGAATCATTATCGCATAAATCGTAATAATTAATATAGTTGCTTGAATACGATGATATTATAGCTGTCTCTGATGTTATGGTAAAGTAAGCTGAATATGAAATCGCTGAGTTGACTGTTGTGCATGTCACAGACGCATGAGATAATAAGATTGAGGACAAAATACCTAATAGATAATTAATCATTATTATTGGTTAATATGAAAATCAAAGTCAATTGAAATTTGAATTTGAATTTATTTAAGTATATATTTTATAGAATTTGTACTTATGTATGAAGAAAAGAATAAATTAAGTTTTATAAGCTTTTTTCTATGTAAAGCTCATATCTTTATGAAGTTTTTTAAGTCTGGTTGAAGCAATTTTTATAGGGAAAGCTATCTAAAATTGTCTACAAAAAATTTTTTGCCCTTAAAAATTTAAATTTTAGGGAAAATGATTTAACCAAGTTGATTAGTTTGATATTTTAACATTTTATCTTGTAAAATGGAAAGCTAAAGGCTTAAGTTATGATTAGATGCTGCCACCCTTTTTCATACAGGATTTATTTATTATAAGTTTATAAAGGGTTGAAAACAAGCATCATAAATATGCAATTAAATTTTTCTAGGATATAAATTTGACTTTATGCACAAGCAACAAATTTTGCAAAGAATTTTATAATTTTTATGGGAAAATTTATATAATAGGTTGATAGCTATTTCAATATTTTAGGCTATGCTATTATAAAGTAGGATTTTCTTAAAATGCTGATATTAATTGAAACTCTTTAGCTGAATCTAGAATATATTTGGAATATATAAGAAATTTGATTTGCAATGCTGTAATGTATATCTTATATTTAAGCATAAGTATAAAATATTCCAAATGCTTAAAAATCTAACTAAATTTATAGAGAAATCTGGATACTTAAAGATTTTAACTATGTTTTAATAAGTTTTAGTATTAACTACCTATGCTATCACAAAGATTTAGTTATTCTACTAGAAACTTTATTTGAATTTTAGTGTTAAGAAAGTATAATAAAGTTAAAATACGTAGAAGGAGTTGTATTACTAGAACTCAATGCTAAAATTTAGCATGATTAGTTAATGCAATCTCCTGTAGTGAAATTGGTTATAACTACATTTGTGTCTTCTATCTTGATATCAGTAAGTCTATAAATGTATTTATAAATGAACCTTAAGAAAAAGAACAAGTTTCGCCAACAAGTTCATGCAGATTTTTATGGAAATAGTTTAGCTTTGATAACCAAAAGCGCAGGTTGTTAAGTAAAAAACAAACCGAAAATAATTTTGAACTAATAAACAAGTTTAAATTAAACTATTAGAGCATTGGCTTATGAGTTTTATAAATAACTAAAACTAAACCTTTTATAAAAAATTTCAAACATATGCATTTTTCTATATTTTTAGCTAAATTAACTTGATGTAAGCTAAATTTGACTTTTACTTAAGTTTATTTACAATTTTATGTATATAGTAGATTTTATAATTTTAATCCAAATTATTAGACTAAGTAAAAACAGCTTAACGAATTATATATTTTATTTAAGTTAGATATGGAAGAAATATTAGACAAAGGGATATAATAGTTATTGCTTGTATATATACTGAGACTAGTGCATGATGAAAAATTAATTCTCATGGTTAATTTTGCATATTTTTAGTTTTATAAACTTTTAATTAGTAAATTTCCGATGATGAGGGTGGCATCATTCTGACATAACTAAAACCTGCTTTTTTATCTAATAGTGTGAAAAAGTACCTAAAAACTAAGAACGAACAATTTGATAATGTTGGGGTACTTAAAACTTAAGTTTAGAGGGCAAAGAGGAAATTTTAGATATCTCGAGATATTTTCCCTATAAAACTACTTCAATTCACTTAAAAATTGTGTTTAAGCCAATTTAGTTGAAGTTTGCATTAGTTCTATTAATCATAATTATTTATGATTTAAACCTAATCCTAAAACAAGCTAGTATTTTGATAAACCTTAGTGAAGAAATTGCAATATTCATTACCTCTGAATTTTTGGTTTAAAATTTTAGAGGTATTTTACATATCTTATCATATTTTCAATATAAAAAATATAATAATTATCATCATGACTATTTTTTAAACATTAGTCTTTCCATTATTACCCTTTGTGTGATTATTTTATCTTTTTCATTGTAAGCAATTGTTTATTTTTCATTCTTTTATACAGTACTTATATTCAGTTTTGGCTTGAAGAATATTATTTTATTTATATTATCGATATGATCTATTAAAATATTAACTATTATCTCCTAAGAAAAATTTTAGTTAATAAAAATTCTTTGATTTTCCCAGATATTTCAGATAGGGATATTAGTACAATGTCTATCCAGACTAATAGATTGCATAAATTAAACTCACATAATCAAGCACAAGAGACTATTATTCTAAATGGCTAAATAATTATTCTTATAAGTGGATATCTATTTATTAAAGATTTCTTAGTTGTATATAATGTCTTCATATTCATTTTCTAACCTAAAAGTCCTTTTAGGCATACTTTTCATCTCCTCCAAAGAGAGTCTTACAGTTGATTGCCTTGATAAACATGCATCTTCTGAATTAAAACTTTTCACTGATTTTTTAAAACTATTTTCTTTAATAATAACCTCAGGAATAATCACATTTTCTCTAACAGGCAAAATCTTTTTCAAAATACAAAAATTCAAAAATTCTAAAACCAAAATATCAACACTTAACATAATAATAAAAACCTCAAGCCAAATCTCTAAATGAGAACTACAAAACACAAGAGAAAAATAAATAACCCCTATTCCTGAAGTAATAAAAATCAATATACAAACACTAATAATTATAACTCTAATAATCTGATTCTCGCCCTGTGCATATGAAAATATATATAAAAATGCTTTATAAATTTGAACTATTGCCAATGATCCTATACCTTCTGAATAATCTTCATAAGTTAATTTCCATTTAGAACGAATTACTGGATCAAAAGGAGTGTTAAATATAAACATAAGTATAGGGATTAATACAAATAAAAGAGTCTGTCCTGAAATGATTCTTAATACACTTGATATCCTAAATTTAAGATCTTCTATTGTAAACATACTTATAAAAGGATAATATTTAAGAAATTTGAACTTTTCTATATAAGAATTATTCTTGCTAATCTTTTTTGTAGAAGATATAAACAATAACAAAATAAAAATTCCTGTTAATCCACCTAACACATAAATTGGAAGAAAATTTGGATTGCATGATAAACTTATTAAACTGAGCTTAAAACTTCCTAATCCACTTGTTTGAACTTCAATTAAACTAAATGAAATAACTTTTGCATAGCATTTAATGTTTTCCCCATTGATACCTAGCTGAATACAATTGTAATTTTCAGTCATGCTGTAATTTCCATATAGTTTGATTTTTATTGGTTCAATAAATTTAATTTCAAGATTCATTGGAGTTTCAAATAGAGTAAAAGTTTCATTAAAATAATGGGTTCCTGAATGAAATACTAAAATTTTCGATATAGTTAAATCATTATAAGCATATTTATAATAAACTAAGTCATAAATATCACATTCATCCTCAATTTCAAATATTGGGAAGTTCAAATTATTAAAGTCTATATCAAATGTTTGCCAAGAAAGATCAACTGAATACATTCTTTTAAAGTAAAAAGTAGCATAATTTATATATTGAATTTCATATCCGATAACTCTATTAATAGATACTTGTTGAATAAGATTTTCTAAAAAAATGTCAATATCACTTTCTAATGGTTTTAAATGTAAAATTGTTTGAAAATTTTCCATAGTTAAAAATGTAAGATTTTCATCTAATTGATAATTATAATTTTTCAAAATTTTGTTTATAAAAACTAAGGGTTGGACTGACTGATTATACAACATAAAATCTTGGTTTCCAATAATTACCTTAAAAGATTCAAGAACACTATAAAGAGCTGCTGAATCTGTTAAAACATTTTCGAAATAATCAACAGTTTTATTGTAGAAAAATAATAAAATCTCAGGGTCTGAAATATCGCATACATAATAGTTGACAATTTCAGGAATTTTTTCTGGATCTTCTATTAGTTTTTCATAATAAACAAGAAAATCATCTTGTAATATTCTAATAGTACTGTTAACATAATAAGTTTCATATATATTACAAGACTTTTCTTGATCACATACTTTCATTACAAACATATATGGTTTTTGAGTTTTAAGGTAATATGGAGTTACAAATACACTTTTTGTTATCCAAGTTATGTGATTTGTAATATCTTTGATTCCGTATTGATAGTTTATAATAGACTCTTTTTCTGGATTTACACATTTATCACCAAATAATACCCAAATATCATTTTCCCAATATTCAGCTGTAAAATTTTTGCAAACTGCTCCTTTGTTTCTTGTGATAAATGTAAATACAGATACCCCTTTTTCGTATATGCTATTCATACTAAACTCCATCTTATAAGTCAATCCTGGCTGTAGACTTCCTGGATTTATATACATATAAGATAGATTGTAATTGATATCTGTAGAATTAGGAAGGTTTGGTGAAAATTTCCATTCATAACTAGCATTTTTTAATGGGATATATATTTGTGGAGTCAATAAGAAAGCTAAATCATTATTAATTGCTGAAGTTAATGATTTCATTATTATTTCCCCTTTTAACTGTTGATTTATAGTTATTTCAACTGTGACAGTTTGTGATTTATTGTTTCCGTAAACATTTAAGCTAAATAGATAAACTGCATCATTTCTCAAAAGAATTTTATTTACATGAAGTTTATGCGACTTTGAATCAAAAACTAATATGCTATTTTTTGAATCATTACATGCTAATAATCCTTCTGAACAGTTCCAAAAATAATCAAAAGATGTTTTATTATCATCTGGATCAACAGCATATGCAGTTATTTCAAGGTCTTTTTCTTTATTAATACTTCCACTTGAACGTGATAAGCTAATTTCTATATCGCTTGGATCTACAGTGATATTAATTGATGAGTATCCAGTTTTTCTATTTCCTTGAGCTTTAGCTAAAAAAGTATAGGAAGTATTTGGTTTTAGGGAATTAGGTGGAAACATTAAATAATCTGGTCTTTGAATAGAAACTTTGTTCAAAATATTTTCATTGTTTTGGCAACTAATTGTAAATTTTAAAGGATCATCTCCATAGTCACTTTCTTCATCAAAGCAATTTTCTAAAACTTGTATTTTAAGCTGTAAAGGCTGATTAGCTTTTATGTTAATTGAGTTTCCTGCTGTAAATTCAATCATCACAATATTTTCATTTTTAACATAAAAGCTTCTCCAAACAACTACTTTTGTTTTAAAAATTTTACTTTTTATCTCAAGAGTTATATTTAATACCCCATCAACGATTCTATTATTTTCAAAAAACTCTTTATTAAAAATGACATAATAATCATTCTGCAAAGTAAAAAAATCATTTAAATTCTCAAAAGCTTCTTTTTTATCTGATAAAAAAGTGCCTTTCCATAAATAAATATAATCATCACTAATAGTCCTAGTAAAAACTAATACATTTTTTTTCATACAAGGAATCGAGACAATCTCAGGTGCAACAAGACTTACTTCAGGGACTAAAAGTGGAAATTGAGTTTTAATCTTGATATTAAGTAAAGACAAAGGTTGTAAATTTTCATTTCCTAAAGCTTGAACCATAGTTGGATTTATCTCAACTATCAAATTTTCATCATAAATAATTTTTTCAAACTCTATAATCATAGAAGTATTACAACTCCAGTAACAGTAGTTAGAAATATTTTGTTTAAGATTTTTAATTTCATATACACTTTTACAATCAAAATCAGTTTTATTTACTTGTCTTGCAAAATTTATCATTACTTGCTTATAATCTTCTGAAAAATAACCAGAAATTTCATTTGAAGTAAAATAGTTCCCATCTGCATAACAGTAACCCTCACTATAATTTATTCCAGGGTCACAAATACACATCTTATCATTAGGATTATAAGTACTTAATTTTATACAAGTACATTCAAGGTTATTATCTAAAGTTGCATTATTTACACACAAATAACAAGCTGTTGAATTAAAAGCTATTTTGCATTTATTGTCTAAAATTGTTGAGGCTATTATATTAAACTCTAATAATTGAGTTGTTTTAGTATAATCATTAGATATAATACAAGATATAAAATTTTGATTTGTAAAATATAAATTGAATTCTGCTTTTCCATTTTGAGACATAATATTTTGTGGTTTAAAAAAATCATCCTCGCATTTAATCTTGATTATAATATTATGCATAAATGCTTCTAAGTATTTATTAAGTAAAAATATTTCAAATGTAAACAAATAGTTTTCTAATTGTGTAAGATTATTCATAGAAATGTCTAAACTAAAAAGACCTTCACTGATATTAAATGCTAAAATATTAGAAGGACTAGTTGTAAGACAAGTTGCGCTTATAGAATAGTTTCCAACTTCATTTAAATTTTTTGATAGTAAAAATTTCCCATGTGAAGTGTTTATTTTTTCAGTATAATTTATAAAATTTATTTCAAAATTTATTGTTACTTCATAAACTCCTTTTTCGATTTCAGTTACTTGTTCTGATTCATCTAATATTTCTATTAGAAAAATTAAAATATCAATATTTGTTTCTGGAATATTTTCAGGCCATGATATTTTTAATTTATTTTTTTTTACTTCAATGTTTGGTAATATGTAACTAATATTTGATGAATTTGTAATGATCTGAATTTTATATATTCCATATATTGGAAACCATATAATATGTTTACTTGAAATACCTTTTTTTAGTTTAATAATCGTATCACCAGAGATTTCTTTGTTTTCTAACTCTTTCAAGGTTATAATTAAAGGCTGAATGTATATAAAATTGTCATCACCAAAAAACTCAGCATCTATTTGAATATCAAAATTAGTTGAAGGTTGGGTGTTATTGACTTGAGCTTTTATACTTTTAACATAATTTTTAATAGAAAATGTTTTTGATTCACTTTCAATAACCCCATCTATGTTTATTATTTTTGCATTAAGCTTGAAAGTTCCAAAGGATAATACATAAAGATCGTTTTCAAATAACTCCCCATTTATTAAAGCTTGGCTAATAGTTTTTGAAAGGACTTTTCCTGAACACAAACCATCTTCGATTAATTCTATAGAAATATTATATCCATTATAATTATTTGATGAGTTTTCAAGATATTTTCCTTCAAAGTCATATATTCCAATATTAAAAATTAAAGGATTTCTACTATCGTTTGGCTATATATTTCTTACATACTCTATAAATGAGAATATTAATTTTAATGCGCTTATTTCAAGATCAATTGAAGTAGACTGACCATCATAATATGCATAAAGTCTTAAAAGTCCAGTTACAGCTATAAAAATATTAAAACTTTTTGACCCTCCAATAACTTCTCCAAAAGCGTATATATTTTGATTATCATCCTTAATATTAATCAAACTAGAGCCAAGATAAAATTTATCATCATATCTAATCATAAATACTGTTATAGTAAAATCAAAGAATATTGAAGGATTCATATTACTTGAGTTTAATAAAATTGATTTTACATGATCGGTGATATTAAAATCTGATGTATTAAAAGGATTTATTTTCCCAGTTATATCTTTAAACATTAATTTTGTGAGTCCAGGAGTGTATATAATAAATTCTGTAGATGAAAATGAACAAGTTCCAGCAACAGTTTTTACAGATATTTTTCCATCAGGATGTGCGTTTTTGTTTTCGAAATCATAAAAAACGCATTGTTCATTATAATTATAGCATGTTATTATAAAATCAATTGAATTTGCAAAATAAGGTTCTGATTTCAAGAAGTTTTCAGGAAGGTTGCATAATGATACTTGCAAAGAAAAAGTATCTCTTGTTGAGGCTGGCTGTATAAATATTACTGATTCGGTTAAAGATACAATAAATTCTTGTTTTTTAATATTAATAGGTATAGTATTTGTGTAATAATTATCATTTGTACGAATTTTAAGTACAAAATTCCCACTTCTAGTGAAATAAATATTAAAATTATGTGATCCGATAACACCTAAAGCTAATTTATCGCCGTATATTGTTTCTCCCCCTTGTTCTTGTAGAATAACATCAAAATTGTAATTACTTATTTTTCCATAAAGGTAAATATTAACTGTTACAATAATTATATGATAACAGAAATTGTCATTTGACTCAAAAATTAAGTCTAAAAATACTGTTTCTGTGTCTATTCCGAATAATTTAGTTGTAAAACTTTGGATTTGTGGATTAGAAGATATAGCTTTTATTGTAAATCCTCCTAATATTCCTATAGTCATAGAATCAAAAACGCATAAACCTGATGTACAATTTTTTTCCTTTGTCCCAAATAGGGATGATGTAACTTCAGAGCCAGTCTCATGAAAAAGTTTGAGTGAAACTTTATATTGCCCATTATTTGACTCAAGATAAGTTCCAGAATTATCATAAATTCCAACTATAACAGAGAAATCTCTGAATTTATATCTTGGCTATATAGAAAATACTTCTTTTCCAAAAGTTAATATGAGTTTTAATGGTAGTATATTGAATGTAAATTCAGAATAACTTCCCGAACAAAGAAAAAGAAGAGAATGTGAGCCTGATGAAGTGAAGTAATACGAATGAATCGAAGTATTTGTAACTGTTTCATATGATAAGCCTGATACAGTAACTAGATTTTTACTACTACATTGAGAATAATAAGCCACATAATTAGAAGATATAGTTGAGTCTATTGAAGTTGTTGAAGTTATAGTAAAATTTGCTGAATATGCAATAGCTGAATGAGTTGTTGTGCAAAAGGCTTCAGCTAATAATAATTGTATGATGCAAAAGAAAAGGCTAGCAAGATAAATAAACATTATAAAAAGTATGGTAATGATTATATCTATATGAATGATAGTAAATTTTAGAATACTCAATGAGCTCTAGCAAAAACTCAAATATAAACAGAAAATTGTATGTTAATCATAATATGAATTATTCCAGTATTATGTTGGTTGTCAGGTTTTTTTTAATTTCTTTCGTGCTTTATAAATAGCATGATATAAACTTGGTTTTTTGAGTGTTTGAGTGTTTTATGAGGTTCAAATTTGAAAAAACTAACCTTCATAGTTATTAAAATATAGAATAAATGCCATTTATATTCTATTTATAAAACAAAGTCTTAGCAGTGAATAAAATTTTCATATCACTATCTGACTTAGCAAGCTTATTAGGTCCTGATTTTTATATCTTCAAGTGAGAGCTTTAAAATTATTGATTTAATTGCATTTATGTATTTTGCTAAGTCTTTCTGATACTTTTTCAAAACAAACTAAGGGAATAACATAGTTTCTCATATAGACATAAACTTTTTTAAGATGTAAAAGTTTAAAATTCAATAACGAAAAGATTTATACCAAGTATAATATGATAAAAAACAAGAAACATTCCTAAATGAAAGCCACAAATAACTAAGATAAAATAAAGAATTTTTATTCTTGATAGAGTTAAAATCAATCTGCAAACACTAATAATAAACTGATAATACAAATTTAATGATTTCTTTGACAGTATGATGAAATTTATGTTCTTTTATAAATTTCAGTGATTATTTGTAATTTTTTCATAAGATCTTTATAAAATATTTCTTATTTAAAGTGCCGAATATAAGCATGAATGAATTAAGTTAAAAGTAATGCTAATTTTGTAATTAATATTAATGTATTTGATATTCTATAAGTAGGTTCTTATTTTGTAATATGCTTATTAAAAGGAATATTTTGAGAATTTATACTTTACTTTATCATTGCTTACTTTACCATTTTTGCATACAGCATAGAGAGTGTTATAAAAATATTATAAGCATTCTTATTTATAATCAAAAACTTAAAACCTTAAATTAACATATTATTTTATTCCAAATACTAAATTTAACTACAAAAACGAAAGAATCCTATAAAATAAGCGCCTATAATCTAAAATAGCCAAATAAATTATTCTATAAATATTTTCTATATAACATCAAATAGATTTTTTATAGATAGACATTCTTCAATCACATTCTTCATTTTTCTGATAATCATAAAATAATTAAATATCTTTATAAAATCAAAAAATTGGCAAAAGTTGCTAAAAATAATTTTCTAAACCTCAATACTTTATTTTAACACTAAAACAATAGATCAAAAAATTATAAACTATCCTACTTACTCTTTATCATAACATAAAAAATCAATCAATCATTATTCCATTAATATCTACCTTATTATCAAGCTTCATTAGGCCAATAAGGGCTACTATCTCTCTTCAAAATCTCATTAATCCCATCTTGTTCTTTCAATCTATTCCTCCTATTTTCTGAATGCACAGCACTATTTCCAGTAACTTTAAAAACAGACAATTTATCAAGTTCTTTTTGTTCCTTTTCTTCCTGAGCTATTATAATTTTTTTATCTTTATGTTTAGCCCATTTATAAAGATGTTCAATAGTTTTTTCTATAGGTCTATCAGTAAACCCTTTATTAATTTCAGGCTTGAAAGGATAGTCTTCAATAGTTTTCGAATTTAATGCAAGTTTTAGTTTTTCATTAAAATTTTTAACATACGTGGCTTGACGAGTTTCAAAAGTCCCATGAATGCTGCTTACGTTATTAATAGTAGGAGAATGTGAAAAAGTTTCTTTTTTCGTTTTGTCTTGACGTTTTTGTACTAAAGACTCTAAACGAAGAGCTTCTAATACTCTGAATCTTTCAATATAAGACAGATTGTCAAATTTCGACATTTTCTTCCTAGCAAGTGCTCTTGAGTTCGGGGATATATTTGGAGAAAATGTATGATTAAAATATTCGTTCTCGTTAAAACTACTTGAAAAATTCGAATATGTATCATTTTTAATTGGAGACTTTTGATTATTCTTATCCTCAGTTCCATCATCAACATATCTCATCCCTGTTTTTTGTTCATAACTTTTTGTAGACTTATCAGTAATCCCAGATACAGTTTTATTATGTATTCTCTTAGAATAATCATTAATAGATTTCCCATTTGATCTTTCTGACTTGTCTGTAAATCCAGACACAGTTTTACTATGATATTTTCCTGAAGATTTTGATGATATTTTCCTATACTTTGAATTTCTCCCACTATGCTTATTTGATTTTACTTGTTCTGCAATCTCATTTTTCTTAACAGCCAAAGCTGCTTTAACATTTTGATACCAACGGAAAATTTTCCTTGCAGCGATTTTTTTCCTCAATACATACAATTTCCAATGTTTTTGGATAATATAAGCTGATTTATGGAATCTTAATACTGGTTTTGTATGTTTACGGGTTATATAACCTCTCCATATTTTTTGAATAAACTTTGCACTATTATATAATGTTTTATATGCTTGAGTATATTGTCTTGTACAATATCCACGCCAGAATTTCTGTATACAAATTATATGTGAAATATATTGGGAATAATTAACACGGTTATAGTCGATGAAGATTTGAAAGGATCTTTGCTTTTTAGTTGGGGGGTGGAAGACAATTATAGAATCACTTGGGGTTGGATTTGATGAAAGTTGACATTTTGATTTTAAAGATTTTGATGATATCACTGAAGGCTGGGATGAAGCTGAAGTTGTTCTTGTCTCTTCTAATTCGTTTAGATAGGTATCGAGATCTAGAGTTTTAAATGGATTGTCTAGGTAAATTTCTTCAGGTGTGCTTTCATCAATGTTTTTGGTTTCTTCATGGATTATCAGCTGGAAATCTTTTTCGGGATTCATAGAAAAAAGACTTAAACTCATACCTAGGTCGGACATGCTACTTTTACCACTTTGTTTTTTGTTTATGTACTCTTTAAAACTCCGCATTTGATTTTCTTTAAGTAATACATAATTATCTGTCACAACTACATCTTCCCAACCAAACTTCTTTTCCAATTCTCTTTTTAATCCATAACTCTCCATACATCCTTTAATACCCAACTCCAAAGCTATACTACTAGTCCTTATCCAATGTGGATATCCATACCATTTCCATACAAAAGTTGGTTCAATTAATGAATTTCTAACAAACTCAATACCTTTTCTTTCCAAAACTCTATTATCAGCTCTTAAACAATAAATAACAAAAGGACTCAATTCTAAATATGGCATCAAAGTTTTCCTTAAAGCACTAGTAAAACATTCTTCAAAATTTGGGACAAATCTAACAGTTTTTTGCGAACTATTAGGTATTTTTGTTAATATCGATGAAGTGCATGATTTCGCAAAAGTCATATTAAAATCGTTATAAAACATCCTTAAAGACTGTTGTCTTAAGTATTCAAAATTATAAATAACAGACCCAAATGTAAAATTGACCTGAAAATCTTTTGAGGTTAAGAAATTAATAATATCTTGATTTTTACCTGAAGCTCCTAATGAGTCGATAAATTTATTAAATTCTTTTTCACTAGCTGATAACGAGTGCATAAAATTCGATTCACTATTCATAAAAAGTTCAACAATCGCTTTAGACTTGCAAGGTTTTATGTTATTCATAGTAATTTTCTGACTGCTTAGCTGGTTTGTTAATTTTATGTAATTTGTTGAAGAATAATAACTCAAAGACTCAAAAGCTAGATTAATCCCAAGTCCTCCTAAGCTTTTTTCTTTAGTAAATCCAGGGAAATCAAGTATTGTTATGCAGTATTTGCTTGTACATTCATTTAAAAAAACATTTTTAGCTTCATCTGTCATAGAATCACTATTTGATATGATTTTACTTTTCCTATATTGAACTAAATCTTTTGATATCTGAGCTAGTTTGTGGTTTATTTTCTTGTTAAGCCATTTAAAAGCTTGTAAATATAGGAACCGAGCAAGATCTTTACACCTGTCTTCACATTCTTTCTTCGACTTAAACTGTCTGAAATTATTAATAAACGTATTTTCTTGTATTCCTAGTAGTTTTGCAAGTTTCTTAAGCAAAGATCTATTTCTTGGTTCTAACTCCCCAAGTTTGTAAACAAAATCCATATCAAACAAGTTTATAACACTTGACAGGATTTCTAAAAACCCTTTTTTCTCAGTAACACTCGCCCCCATATAATTCAAACATTCAAAAAATCTCTGATTTACCTCAATATCAAAAATCTGCAGCCCAGATGAATCGTACTGGCCTTCAAAAATCTTATATGGTATATCATTACAAAGCCCTAATATTTTTAAAGTTCCAGGGTCGCAGTACATAATTGAGTGAAGTATTTGAAAAGTTCTTCCTTTTTTGTTATAAGGTAAGGTGAGGTCTAGAAGTTCACTGTTAATTATTGCCCCTGAACATCTGAATTTGCTGTCAAAATTCACTGAAATATCCAAAGCACAGACAGTTGACTCAAGATTTTGTTTTTTTTTCACTGATCCCATTATATGTAAAAGTTGTATACCTTTATGTATACAATCAAAAAGGTTGCTTTGATTTTCGATTATAAGATCCTGTGAGGAAATTTCAATTAAATAGTCTAAAACATGAATTGTATTAAAAGTTTTCCCTGAACCTGATGCTCCAAGCATTGTTATGACCTGGTTTTCTTGTGTATCTTTTAATGATTTGTATGCGTTTGAGCCTACAAGATAAGGATGAGGACGATCTTGTTTGGATTTATTTCGAGCTTCTGTAGAAAAATACCAGTCGCCAGGATAGTCGCAGTTTATTGCAAGTAAGTCCTTTCCAATCATTGTATAGGGAATTCCAAAATTCATTCTTTTGTTAAGACAGTTAAAAATCCCTTGCTCACTATGTTCATTTATGTCTAATAAATTGCTGCTTTCTTTTAAAAATGAACTTGGGATGTTTTCGATAACGTTTTTTGAATTGTCGAAATAGTCCTTTGCTATCTCATGAGCTGTGAATTTTTTCTGTTGTGCGTGTTGCAAAAACAGCCTTTTCACTTCCATTTATAGTTAGTTTTGGAATAAGGTTAGAGAAAATATGAAATAAATAATTGTTTGGTTGTTGATGAATATTTTCAATAAGAGTTTTATGTCTTGAAGATTTTTAGATATAATTTTTTGATAATATATTCAATTATAGGCTTAGAAATGGAAAATATTCTAATATAATAGGTGAATATTTGTAAATTTTTATCAGTTTATGATTGGGTATAATAAACTTTTATGAGAATCATATAAAATATTTGTACCTTGAAATATTTTGTAAGAAATGAAAATAATAAAAGTTTGGAGATCATTGTAAAAATATTGTACTTTATATGATTAGGGGCTTGTAAAATTAGAAGAAGTATTGTGTGGAGGAGGGAAGAGCTTTTGAAAACATAATTTGGTTATATTTAAGGGTGATAAAGAGTGAAGATATTGACTAATGAGATTTTTATATTTACTGAGTTTTGATTATAAATAAGCTACTGAAAGCCTACTAGGGTAGATGAATATAAGATATTTTAAAACTAGTTAGTGAGGTTAAGTTTTTTTGCAATTATTGGGCCTAATACTGCAAAAGTGATAATATGGGCAAGACCAAAACTCAGTCCTCGAACCATTGGGAGTATCACATAGTTTTTGATTGTCTCTGATAAATAAGCTACTGAAAGCCTACTAGGGTAGATGAATATAAGATATTTAAAACTAGTTAGTGAGGTTAAGTTTTTTTGCAATTATTGGGCCTAATATTGCAAAAGTGATAATATGGGCAAGACCAAAACTCAGTCCTCGAACCATTGGGAGTATCACATAGTTTTTGATTGTCTCTGTATACGACTCCTCATTATCTAGGTTTTCTCTTTCCATACTTTTATTATTCTTATCTAATTTTACCATTATATATTTATTAGAGATAAAACTTTGTATTTTAAATGCTTTTTTGTTAAGGCATGCATTTTTATTGACATGAATATCATTATTTGGATTAAAATATTTTGACTAATAATTTTTTGACTCCTGTTTTGATATATTTTTATTGTTTTTCTAATATAATTTAGTGTATTATTCGATATTTTTAGTATATATGCAGAGAAAATTCCTGCCTTGATTCTGTAAAAAAATATATATTTTGCTGGGTTTATACTTGCAAAAACGATTAATCTGTGCAGAGGAAATCTGAATAAAAATCTAATAATTTTAAAGATTATAATAAAATATCTTGTGAAAATCTGCAGCATTATGCAATAATCAAAAGGCTTAAATTTAATTTCAACCAAGTCCCAATGCACTTTCTCTTGATAGGCCAAATCTTTAAAATCCTATAAACTTCAATAAAAAAAAATAATTCCCTTATACTTAACTTACAAGTTTTCTACTGTTAATATCTGAATTTATCTGCATATCAATTATTTTCCCTATAATCAAAACTTTCTCTTAAAAACCCATAATAATACTTCTTCGCTTATACTCTTTTCTCATAAGTGCCTTATATTTTATCCTCCTATCCTCTCTCTTCTTTTTTTTTCCATTATTATTATGCTAGGACTCGAAAACTATACCATTCTAAAAACCCTAGGATCAGGGTCATTCGGTAAAGTAGAGTGTAAATTGTAAATAGTGGCTGAGCATTCAATAACAAAGGCGAAAGTGGCTATAAAACTAATCTCGAAAAGTAGTACAAAAGACCCATTGACCGAAGTTAAAGTGAAAAGAGAAATAAAAATACTCAAAAAATTCAACCACCCCAACATAATCCGACTGTAAAAATTATCTAGTTATGAAGTATCTGAAAACACGAAGTACACAATTTTAGTCATGGAGTACGTCTCAGAAGGAGAATTTTATAGTCTCATTGAGCGAAGAGGGCGTTTTTCAGAAGAAGAAGCAAGGAATTATTTCAGACAAATTGTCTCAGCTGTAGACTATTGCCATTCTCATCGTATTACACATAGGGATATAAAACCTGAGAATTTATTAGTCGATAAAGGCAATGCATTAAAATTATGCGACTTTGGTTTATCAAATTTTCTCAGAGATGGGGAGTTTCTAAAAACCTCGTGTGGGTCGCCTAATTACGCTTCTCCAGAAGTGATTTCTGGAGAAAAATACTGTGGGCCACAGGTAGATGTATGGAGTATGGGTGTCGTTCTTTATGCAATATTAGCTGGAAGTCTCCCTTTCGATGAAAGTAACATCACAAATTTATTTAGCAAAATCAAAAGTATCAGCTAAGCAGGTGGAAGATTTTCGATTCCATACAATTTTTCAGATGAAGTTAGTGATTTACTTCAACGTATGCTTAACCCAAACCCAATTCTCAGAATCACATGCAGTCAGATAATTAATCATCCTTGGTTTACAAAATATTCAACTCTTCCTCCTTGTATTTATGTTTCTTCAAGGAATCTTGACCATCATATTATTGGGAAATGCTTAGAACACCCACAATTTGCATCTTATTCGCATAGACAAGCTACAGAACTTGTCAAGAGCTCTGTGCAAAATCAGATTGCTGTGACTTATAATATACTTTTAGATATAGAAAGGAAAAAAGGGGCGATAAAAGATAGCAGGTGTGTTGCTTATAAAAACGTTAAAAGGGTTAAGAAAGAAAATAATAATTGCAAAGAACATGGGAAAATGCCTAATAATTGGGTTTTTGGGTTTAGGTGTAATCTTAAAGCGAGGTCTTTGATGGAGAGGCTGTTTGAAGCTTTGAAAGATGCGGGACTAGAGTGGAAAATTATTGATAATTTTTTTATCAGGACTAGGAATGCTAGTGACATAGAACAAAATGACAGGACAATTAATACGATTATTAAGTTTGATGTTAAGATATACAAAGTAAGGGATATTTAGTATGAGGAATGCTATGTTCTTGACTTTATTAGAAAATCTGGAGAACTGTTTACTGTTTTGGAAGTCATTGGGAAGATTTATATGGCACTTAGTTGTGAATAAGTGATTTACTGGGAATACTAGTAGATAATATTAAGAGGTATGAGGATCGTAATTTAGGGTTCTAGGTAAATGTGAAATTTTTGAATTTTAGTTTGGAGAAAGCAAAAAAATGCTGAGAAATGTGTAAGGCATGAGAGTTTTATAGGATGAAAATGACAGATTATGATGTGAGAAGAAAATAAGATTTAGTGTTTTTCTAATCCTATCTTGACTACAGTATCTTCATCCAAGCAATATTTAAGCTTGGAATATAATTTCCATGCCTGAAAAAATAAGATGAAATTAGAGTCTTTTATACTGTCTTCATCATAAAATTTTGAAAAGAGAAGTCCATAATAAAGACAGAGCGATTTTATCTTTTTCTTTTTGATATGATTGAGACAACAATTCTAAAATAGAATTTTGAGGTCTACAAAAAGGTCTCGTTTTTTATATTTGAAAGTACTTCATTCTGTGAAAATAGCCCATTTTAGTATATAGAGACATGCTGCTCAGGCAATTTAACTTTCAATTTAATTTACTATTAATTTTAATAGCATCTGCCCAATTTTTTCAGTTGTCACTTTTCATTATTAACTAGAATCATCACACTAGGTTTTTTATAATGTTTAGATTAGTATTAGTTAGGGATTATCCCTTTACTATTGTCCAGCTCTTGTATAATGTTTAAATTCTCAAAGTTCTGGATAATATGAAAAGCCATAAGGAACAAAAAAACTTTTCCAGGTGGATGCTTGGAATTATTAGTGCAACCACTTTTATCATTGGCCCAATTATGATGGGTCTTGGTTATGAAGCCAGCAAGTTTGGTATGGATGTGCTTATTGCTGATAGAGCTTTAATGGGAATGGGAGGTATAGTTTGTTTTTTAAGCATTGTGTCAATAGTTGGGACGATCTTTTCAAGCGGTAAAGTTCTTCAATTTGCTTTTTATTCTTTGATAATTCTCGTGATTTTCGTCTCAGTGTTCTCAACTGGTGCTTGGATGATGATAGGAGATATTGAAAATTATATAGATCGTAACTGGGAGTCTATAAGATTAATAGCCCCGAATTATAGTATGATAGAGTTCAAAATCCATGCTGAAAGTGAAATCCAGTCTCTTGTGAGTTTTTCATTTACAATGATGTTTCTAAGTATTCTTTGTATAGGGACTATAGGTATAATGATACCTAAGAAAATCAAAAAATCCTTACTCCCAGTTACAACTTTGATATTGTCTATACTTGGTAGTGCTCTTGTAGCAATAAGCATTTACTCTAGAAGGCATTCAAATTATACTCAATTACCATTGTGGACTAATTATGTATTTACGCTTATAGGATTTATTGTTATGGGACTTGGTGTTTTTGGTTATCGATCATATTTGCATTCTAATAAGATGAATATTATAATTTATTCTATTATTCTTGGGTTCACTTCCATTTTTCTTATTGTTGCTGGGATTGGATCTATACTCTTGTCTGACCTTGTAGAAAAAAATATAAAAGACAATTGGGAACATATTAATAACGACTTATCTACTGAAGGATATGAAGTTGATATTGAAGACTTTATTGGGATTATCAATAGTAGTTTTAAGATTGGAGGACTGTTTGGTGTTGTGAACTTTGTCTTTTTCATCTTGGCGTTTGTTGGGGCGATTTTATATATTGGCTTACTTAAAAATTAGAGTTGTAGTTTAGATAAATGAATGTTGATATAGAAATCACTTTGATTAAAGACTTGCCAGATGTATTATGCTATCTGTATTTAGATGGATCTTTATTAGATGCGATTTCAGCTTCAAATGAGGCAATGATAACTTCGATTCCTTCAACTGCGAAAACAATTTTTATGGTAGCTAAAGATAGTCTTACAAGCGAAATAATATTCAAAGAAGAAATATTCATCAATGATCTCTTTACTAAAACCCTTATAATCCCAGAAGAAAACCCACTTATCATACTTCATACCCGGCAAAATGCTGATGAATCACCTTCTAAAATCCAACCAGCCTCAGAACCCCGAAATACCTTAAAAAGCTTAGCTTTTGTTGAGGAATATCAACAAAAAGAACAAAGTTTCCTACAAGACTTATTAGAAAAAACAGAAAAAAGGGAAAAAAGCTTAGCTAAAGAAATAAAGTTCTTATATAACAGTTATTTAGAATTCGTTAAAAACACAAAACTTAGAAAACACCCACACAAAACTGAAGATTGTTTACAGGAAGTTGAAGAACTTTGTAATGGGAAAAATACTAAAGAAAATGTTTTTCTTGTACAAAAGGATGAAGTAAATCAAGATATTTATAAACAAAATGTTGAAATCGCGAAATTAAAAGCTGATAATATGTTGTTGAATATTGAAATGGAATCTTTTAAAAATGAGCTTCGATTGCAGAAATATAAAAATGAAATGAATTCTGTTAATGAATTACTGAATAAAAAATCAATTCTGTTGTCGGTTTTAGAAGAGAAGACTAAGGAATTGACTAGAAAACATGTTTTGGCTTTAGAGATGCAGAATGAACTTAGATTGTTACAAGATTCTCATAGGAGTTTACAAAGCTATTTATATTCTATGAGGAAACTTTGCTCAAATTTGGAATCATTTGGAAAAAAAAATCTTTTGGCGAAGAGAGATTCTTTTGCACAAACAACAGTTAATCCTGAGCTGAATCATAAAAGAACTAAAAGTCATGAACTTTCTAAGACATGCACTAATCTTTCAAGTGTTTTGGATCAAAAAATCTCTGAGACTTTTGAAAGTAAATAAATAACCTATTTCTAATAAATCATATTCATCAGCAAGTTACATTCAATTTTTACACTTCATTAATTATTTTTTTTAATGCAAAACAAACTCCTAAACTAAAAAAATTATGGGATAAATGAGACTAAGAATTTTAAAGTCATATCGCCAATCCTCCGTTCTTATCTATTGCGAACATATTTATAATTTCATATTAAAATCGATAATGATTATTTTTTGAACAAATATAATCAAATAAGGGTAACAATCACATAAATTTACTATATTTATTATAAAAACTAATCTTTAGCTTCAATACTATAAACAATAAATCTAATTTCAATAACCCTTTAAACAATAATCATAAATCATATTACAAATTTCCTTTAAAAAAAAAAACATAAAACTTTAATAAAACATAAATCCAACTTAAATTTAAAACTCCTTTTATAATCACAGGTAAATAACTAATCTCATCCTCCTAATTATTACAATTTATACTGAAGTATCTAGTTTAGATTATATTTCTAAATATCATGAGAATTAGACAGAAGTTTCTGTTTAATTTGGTTCATATGCTGGTGGTATTCCAAATTTTCAATAAACTCTTTCTCATTATCACTAGCGCTAAAATCAGACTCCTGACTAATCTCATTATTATCTTCAATATCAGTATTTTCATTTGAACTAGGCAGTCGAACTCCTTCAATAATCGGACTTTCTCCTCTTTTCAACCTTTCATTATTATCAACTTCCCTTTGTTTCTGCACTAAACTCATTTCCCAGAACTCTTTTTCAGTCATTTTTATGTTATAGTTATTCGGCATATCCAACCAAAAATGTCCAAGCATCTGTTCTGCAGTAGCTCTTTTTGCAGGTTCATACACAAGCATAGGTAATAAAAAACTAGCCAAAGCCGAAGCTTCTTCTTCTTTAATCCTATATTTTTCCAATAAAACATTCTTTAAAGGCCAGATTCGAAGTTGTTTAATTCGTCTAAGTTCGCCTTTGATTGTGAAATATTTCTTTGAATTAACCCCAGAAAGGGAAAAAGACTTAGGGAAAAACCCAAGCGTTTCAACCATTTGGGCCAAGTGGTCATCATCTTTATCGAAATCTTTTCCAGTACGAGGTTCAAAAAGAAAGTCCCCAGTTATAAGTTCGAAAAGCATACATGCGAAACTCCATAGATCAGCTGTATGATTATATGATATGCCTATTATAACTTCTGGACCACGATATTGACGTGTTTGTATTTCAGTTGCGAAATGATTGTCAACCCAACATCCATTACCTAGATCTGCAATTTTCACTCGGATATTTTCGTTTACAGGGTTTTTATCTTGATCTTTATCTTCATTGTTTTCTTCATCAACTTTGATTTCTAATTGCTCGTGAAGTTTACTATCGCTTTCGGCATGGATTTTTTCTTCTTCTTCTATTTCATGTTTTTCTTCTTCTTCTATTTCATATTTTTCTTCTTTTTCTATGTCATGTTTGTTTTCTTCTTTTGAGATTATATTGTGAGAATTTTCTACTGATTCAATGTCTTTTTCTTTATTTTCTTCATTTTCATCATCTTCTGATTTTTTATCTTCTTTGTTTTGCTCCCCTTCGTTTTGTTTGTTTTTTTTGTTTTTTTTGTTACGCTTTTTTTTCTTTTTTTTCGGCACTACAGCTTCAGGATTTTCCTCTTTGAGTTTTTTCTCAGCCTGTTTTTTCCTTAGCCTGTAATTCTTTTTTTTCTCAGCTTTTTTTATTTTTTTTAACATTTCAGGGTCTGTGATTTCTATTTTATCTTGTCCAGGGTCTGTTATTTCTATTTCACTTTGTTCAGGTTCAGTTTTTTTCTCAATTTCAGGTTCATTGTTTACTTCTATCTTTGGTGCAGGTTGAGGTAAAGGTTTTTCTTCTTTAGATTTTCGTCTAGGTTCTGGAATATTAAGTTCTTTTACTACAGATACAATCGGCATAGGTGTTTTTTTCATAGGTTCACAATCAACTTTAGTCTTAAGCATGCCAAATTTTATAATTTCATTAATCTGAGCTTTAGTCAACTGTAAAAGAACATTTTCAGGCTTTAAGTCAGTATGAATAATCCCACAAATCCTGTGCAAATAATCCAGTCCAATTAATATTTGCTTGCTTATCACACGACATATTGGCATTGGGATACCTTTATAATTATATCTTTTGATAATTTCTAACAAATTAACTCCAAGAATCTCAAAAACCATACAAACATGTTTACCATTTGGCCCGGTATGAATAAAACTATTTAACAATTGGACAACAAAACACTGAGACCTTTTTTGGTTTTCAAGTTCTTGCATCCCTTCATTTGGTAAATACTTTGTAATAGACTTTTTCCATATTTCCAGACTACAATTACTAGAGACTTTCATGAGAATATCTATTTCATCATATGCCGCTTCTGCATAGTTGGAAGCACTTTTTTGAACTTTCATAGCAACAAAAGTATTGTATTTAGTATCTTTGCACAGCCAAACTGTTGAAAAATGCCCCCAGCCTACTTTTTGAACTATGTGATAACGATTCAAAAATAATTCATTTGGCTGTACTGGGTGGTACCCGCCAGGTCTATAGTCAGACGCAGGCTCTTCTTCATCATCATAGACAACTGAGCTTGAGTCGTCAGGAATATCTTCATTTGACATTGAAGCTTCGTCCATTTATATCACTTATTTCGAGAGGTATACTTTTTCTTATTGGATTTTACTATGTCCGGTAAGCACATATAATCTTCTTTGATATCTATATTTTTAAATAAACTTTCTGATATTATATTCTTAAAAACTTACTATAAAAGATCATTCCTCATCCACATAGTCTAATAACCCTGTGCTTTCAAAGTTCTTAAATAAATGGAGGGCGAAGAACCACCTAAGGGTGTTGAAAATCCTAATGTAGTCAACAAATACCGAGAAGCAGCAAATATTGTAAAGAATTCTCTGCAAAAGTTGTTATCATTGTGTTTGGCTGGAACTTCGGTTCATGAGCTTTGTACAAGAGGTGACAAACTTATCGAAGAGAGCCTTTCGCAGATTTACACAAACGCTGCTATAGAAAAAGGCATTGCCATCCCGACTTGCATTTCAATTAACAACATCTGCGGTTATTATTCTCCANAAAGGCATTGCCATCCCGACTTGCATTTCAATTAACAACATCTGCGGTTATTATTCTCCACTACCTGAAGAATCTATGGTCCTTAATCATCATGATTTAGTTAAAGTGGAAATGGGAGTACATGTTGATGGATATATAGCAGCGATTGGAACAAGCTTTGTAGTTGGGGCAAGTCCAACTGAACCAATAACAGGTCCTAAAGCTGATGTGATACATGCGGCAAATACAGCGATTCAGACAGCTCTAAGGTTAATGAGACCTGGAAATTCAAATTACACTTTGACTGAAGCTTATTCAAAAATTGCTACAGACTATGGGTGTAATATGGTTGAAGGAGTACTTTCACATGAGGTTAAACAACATGTTATTGATGGGAATAAATCAATTATTTGTAAGGAAACTTTTGATCAACATGTTGAAGAGTATGATTTCGCTGTTAATCAGGCTTATTTACTTGATGTTATGGTTTCTACTGGAGAAGGGAAACCTAGGGAAACTGAATTTAGAACAACTGTTTTCCAAAGAGCTTTAGATGTGACTTATAATCTTAAACTTAAAGCTTCGAGGACGTTTTTGACTGAGGTTAATAGGCGGTTCCCAACACTTTTGTTTTCTTTGAATAATTTTGATGACCAGAGAAATGCTAGACTGGGGGTTTCTGAATGTTTAAAGCATAATATATTGTATTCATTCCCAGTTCTTGCTGAAAGACCTAATGACTTGGTTGCACAATTCAAAGTTACGGTACTTATATTAGAAAATGGGACTATTGTAGCCACACCTGTGATTTTTACACCTGAAGCTTATAAGACCGAGAGGAATGTTACTGATGAAGGGGTTAAGAAAACATTGGAGATACCTATGCAAACAGGCCCTGCACCAAAAAAAGATAAGAAAAATAAGAAGAAAAAAACTAAGGCTCAAGAAAAAAAACAGGATAGCTAAATTAAGGATTTTTTTCATCGGCTAAAATTAAATATAGAAAATGATTTAAAATTTGTTTCATTTCTCACCTTGTTATTATATAAAATTTCTCCTCTCTACTGATACTAATATTTTATAACTCGATTCGATTAATATCTATACCAATACTTTACCTAATCCAAAAATAATAAAATTTTATTATCGAATCATTACTAAATTAAATTATCTTTTTACAATCAAATAAGTGCCAAATTCAGTTAATAAAAGCAACAAATCTTCTAAAATTGCAAAAACATTAACTGTTTAATTACAAAAAAGCATCTTTGAAATAATAATAAAATAATTTTTAAAGAATATTTTTTTAAACCTTTAATCGTCTGATTTTCAATACTACGATAAGACAATCACACAAAAAAGCATTAAAATCCAAAAATTTGTGAAAATCATGCTTTTCCATAAGAAAAATTATTATATAAATAAGGAGTTATTTCTATACTTATACTGAAATATCATTATTAACTAAATTATCATAAAACTTTGATAACTCTATATAGTTTAATACCTTCTAAAAGATTTATCATTTCCAAGATAATTCAATTGGCTTCAATATTGTTATAATAATTGCAATATGAAGAAAACAGGTGCTAGAAGAGATTCATTCCAAGGACTAGATCTTGCTCAAGAAGAAATTGACATTATGAGGGAACAATTTCATATCTTAGATAGAAATAAAACCGGATATCTCAACACATTAGACCTGGGTTCATTATTTGATCATATAGGGGAATATCCAAATAAAGAGAAGTTAGCTCAACTTGTATTATGGGTAGAAGAGAAATCTGGAAGTAAAAGATTTGATTTTAATCTAGCAGCAAGGGCTTGGAGTCATCTTAAAGAGATAAATCTTAAAGAAGAGGAAGATGAAATTGATGTCGATATATTAAATACATTTGTCGCCATGGGGGGGAATATTGACAAAACTGGTGTAGTTAAAAAACAAAAACTTGTTGAAATTATAAGAGATCAGTTTGGTTTGACAATTGATATTGAAACTATGTTTGAAGAAGCAGGAATCGATGTTGACGATGATTTGAATTTTTATGACTTTACTTGTTTGTTAGAATCTGGTGGTTCACAAAGAGCAAGCAGAATATGTTCGATTTTCTCACAAGCTTCGATTGCTTAATTAATAGGAAAATGCTTACTTAGCCTTTAATGATCTTATTAGTTGAATAAAAAAGGAAATTTTATAGGAAAATAGAATTGATTGAATAAATGGATTTTATATTGACTTTTTTGAGTAAAAAGTTATTTTTACTAGAATTTGTTGTCGAAATATTGATTGTTAAGCATTACTAGTTAAATTTTTATATTTTACTTCAAATTTTAAAGATGATAAATGAGTGATTATGGTAGTAAAATATTTTACTGAGTTGGTTTTATTTGAAAAGAGAAATTTATTAGCCTAAGAAATATAAAGTCTTATGGATTATCTATTAATAGAAGGTATTTGTATAGTATTTAATAAAAATGCTATATCATTAATCTGTTGAAAAATAAAATATCAATTTTTTATGTAATCTTGAATATTATGCCAATTAATTACATTTATTCTATCTCTATATATAACCACAATCACTACTAAAGTGAAAAAATAGTTTCATCATTTTAGTGTATCTCCAAACGAAATAATTTCTAAAAAATTCCACATAACTTTTAAAACAAAAAATCTTATTAAAACCAATTATTTCACAGTTTTTTCATTTTTTATATCATCCAATTTTGGCATTGAAACCCAAAACTCATCTGGTTTTATGAAATTGCCAATGAAATCATAGAAAAATCTTTTTAGCATCAAAGTTTCACAAATCATAAAATTTATTGTAAAACTATACGAATGCTTTGAATAGCCCTGATTCTTAGCTTTTTACTGAATTAATCATTACCTCTATATTTCATATTGAATAAAAGAGATTTAGTTAAAATTTTACCAATACAATCAGATAACCATGCTTATAGGTTTGACAACTATCAAGACAAAACTTAAATTCAAATAAGAACATTGTAAATCAAGAGTTTAAAAGAAAACTATGAATTTAATTACCTTAGTTTAATGAGTATTCAAAGAAAATATACACATCCTAAACTGTTGATAAAGAATTTAAGAATTATACATAATTGTATGTAAAAAATATAAAACTAAAGGAAAAACTGATACTTCTAGACTAGTTACTTATTCTAATACGCGTTTCTTGATATTTGGATCATGAAGCTGAGCGAACCTCCTGTTCTTTCTGTACTTCAAGTCACATCCTTTCAAAGATTCATACCTCTGTTTATTGGGCTTTTTTATCCCATTCCTGTGGTTTTTCTTATTCTGGTTGTGGCTTGTGTGATTCTTGCTCTTTGCCATTTCTATTATAACCCATTGGAAAAACTAATAACTAATCAAACAAACTGATTTCTTAAATCTATTTATAGATGTTATATGATCTAGTTACTCTTTATAGGCTTTTTGAAATTAATTATACCTGCGAATGAGTTATTCAATATAATATTTAGAATAATTCAAAGATTTTTATAAAATTTTGGAATTGTTTATGAGTTTTAGCATGGATGGGAATAAGGAAATTGATGGAATTCAAATAATTTTTTTAGTTAATATGATTTGGGGTTGTAATATTTTGTATTAATAGATTTTCAAGTTGATGATATAAGTAAAATTTTAATTTGTTTGCATGAATAAAATCTTCACGTCAGATTCAGTACCTGAATAATAGCTAAATAACAAGATTTAAGAATTATTTACCAAGACATGATTTTAAGTTTTAAAATTATTGCTAAGGTCTAAGCATTTATAACATATTTCAGTATCAGAATTTTCATAGCATAATACACATAGATTATGATTGGAGCATATTTTATAAATAGAAAAACGTTTACATAAAAAGCACGATAAATTATCTTCATTCTTTTTCTTTTCATTTTGCATTGATTTCCCAATTAAATCATTTCCTTCTAATACCTTTTCATTCTCAGAGCAATTCGTACAAATATCATTACTTTTATCATAAAAAGCCCCACATTTAACACAAGTTTTACAAGTGATTTTAAATCGATGAGTATTACAATAAATGCATTGAGTACTTGTATTAGGTCTAAGTTCTTTACACTGCATACAAATCCATCCATTTTTATTTGGGTTTATAAAAAAGCATATATTACAAAGATCCTGAACTGAAGGATGATAATTATTGCAGTCACATAACCAATTAGGACTTACTTGTTTATATATAAGAACTTCTGGAAATTCATTAGATTCTATTAATGAAGAAAGGTCTTGTAAATTATTTGCAATTTTTTTGCTATTATTCTTCCAACCATTATCTGAATATAAAGTAAATAATGAGTTTTTTTTTTTGGTAAAAGCAATAGCAGAAAGCTCATAAGGTTTATTATCATCTCCTATTGAGTTAAGTTTAAATCCAAGTTGGGATATAAATTTTTTTACAATTTTGTCACTGCCAACAAACCATAGTATTGATATAAATAAAATCTGTGGGAATTTTGTAAGCAAAAATTTTCTTCTAGTTGTTTTTTTATCGCAATTCGGATTTTTAGGGCAAATTTTTATCACTGATTCCATTTCTTTTTTTATCATGTTGTCTATGTTGTATCTAATATCTTCTGTACTTTCAACTCTTAAAGTTAACATAAATATTTGCGATAATGGTATTTCTTGTTCTAAGCTGCAGTCACATATTAAATCCTCATGTCCGGCAATATTGTAAAGTGAAGTCAAAGCATTTTTGTTTTCTTTTTGCTCTTCTATGATAATTCTAAGAAAAATCATCCTAAAGCTATCAGAAAGATTCAAAGCTTTAACTCCTTTTTGGACAAAAATATTTTTGATTTTTCTGGCAATGTCATCTCTGAAACTAGAATCTGAACGTAATTCTTCCAGCTGGGAAAAAAATGACAATGATGAATCACAGTTATGTTCTTTTAAAGCTTCTACTATTTCTTGGTTTGAAAAAATTGCTTGAAAGGCTGTATAAAAATACCCTAAATCGTCTTCAATAGTTGCCATAGCTAAGAAAAATTAAACTAATCAAAATTAAATATTGACTATTGGATCACACAATCATCTTGTCCTTTAAGAGCTTCTGCTATTCTACTTTGTATTGTTTCTATATCTTGTTTTAACGTAGAAACAACCCCATTATGTGAGATGATCTGACTTTTCAATATTTCTAAACTTTTTTCATCCTTCATTTTCAAAGACATTCTTCTAATATCAAATGATGCTAAATCAGCCTGAAGATTAGATTGATTAAGTTCATTATTGACTTTTTCATTTTGTAAAGTGTTCAAATAGTGTTGGTTTTCTAATATTTTCTTTTTAATTTTATCGTGTCTTTTCAATCTTCTCCCAAGCCTTGTTTTTGCATCATTAAGAACTTCTAAGGTGTAATTGTTATCAATATACTGCCAATCATTCAATTCAATAGTTCTTTTATTACAACTATATAAATCTGCTTTTATACGTTCAATTTTAGCTCTTTTTTTGATGATTAGCTTTTTAAGATTATTTATAGCTGTCTCATTAGATTCTTTTTCAGTCTTGATTATCGACAACATTCGTTCTTTATCCTCTTTGAGTTCATCAATAAATTTATCTCTTATAGCTTTATTAAAGCAATCAATACAAATTCGTAGAATCTCACCTCGAGCAGTTTGCATACATCTAAGATTCGAACAATTTGCACAAACTGCATGGTGACAGAATTTGCAACTGTATCTTTTGGACTTTCCTCGAATTAATGTATCTTTTACTTTGGCTCCACAGATTTTACAATTGAATTCTTGTTTAAATGCATTTAAATCCTGCCCTAGTATATATTGAGGTATTATTGACTGGGCATAACTACTGGAAAGAGAAGACATAAAACTTTCTGTATTGACTTGGATTTCACCATCGCTATCAGAATTGTCCATAATTATAGTATTCTAATATACAAATTTAGATATTCGTAATCATATTAATCAAATAGTCCTGTACTTCAAAATAATGGATAATAATATGCTAAGGTAAGAAGAACTTTGACTAGGCTATTTTTGACAGTTAAACTTATATTCGAAGAATATATATGGGAAATCAAAATAATAAAGAATTTACTAAATATATTCATTAGGATCGAAAGGTTTATACAAAAGACTTAAATTTTTCAAGTGAAAAGAGCAAATTGATATCAATTGTAATGGCGAATTTGTGATTTTGGAAGTGAAGCTTTGAGAAAAAACCTATGTATTTCCTTTATCTTGTTTGTCTTCCTACTCTATTTATTCATTTTAGCTTGTGTGTGCACTTAGAAAACCCTTTTCACATGCTGTGGAACTCAAGTATTTTTTTTTCTTATTGAGAGTTATAATTGGAATCTACACATATTTTGAGCATTACTATAACCTTAGATCCTATATCAATAGGCTTAGTCTTTTGAGATAAGGAAAAATTCTTAAGGATAAATGATCAAATGATAATGGCTATAGGTGGGAGAATTGGATTTTTGTTGATGAAATACATTTGTTGTCATAGAATAATACAATTTTACTTTCTGAGAAAGGTGTTGATACCAAGTTGCTTAATCATCAAAGGTAACTTGGAGATTATACATAATGTCAGGTGGAAATTTTTGTTGATGTTGGTAGAAATACTAAAAATTAAATTATAACCTTTGAGAAAGAAGGTAAAGTGTATCAGAGATTTAATCTTTATTTTTTTAATTAATAAAATCATGTTAATACAAAGAAATACACCGATTAAAAGATTTAAAGAAGATCCTATGGATTTTAATCGTTTTATATTTAAGTAATAACAAATTTTGCAATATATTTAAAAATACAAATGAAAATTATCAAAAGATTAAACCAATATATAACCTTAAAACATTATAGCTCACTATGTTAAAATCCTCTCCTTATTCCTCAAACATTTAAAATTAAACCTCAAACTTTAGAATTAATACTTTTCATACTAAAACATATCTTAAACCATCTACTAATCTTAACTAACAATAACTTTCTCTTATCTTCCCAATAAAATTTTCTTCTTATAAATCTTTCCCGCAATTTTCCTTATAATAATCAAATACTTCACAACAATATCCTTCTGTTATCTTATAGTCTAACAAATTTTACTTATAATCTTCAAAACATACCCGAAATAGATCTTTAACTAGAGAGTTTTAATAAGATTTAAACATCTTAAATATTCTAATACACTTAAACAAACAAAAGATAATAAATAACCATGAATACAAAACCTATACGAATGGAAGCAGAAAATCATAAAAGTTCTACGAATAAGCATCAAGATTTTACAACATACAAAGACTTTGCTTCTAATAAATCCTTAGAATCTGCAGATTTTGAAGCTTCTTTCGGAGAAGTAAACGGTTCTTTCTATTCGAGTAGCAACAGTGAAGAGAAAAACATTTTCCAGAATTTCCAACTAAATGACTTAGAACGCAGTCCTCGTAAATCAAAAACAAAAGAAGAGGAGACGAACTATACGGCAAAGCCAGCAATGATACTTGAAAGAGATGAAGTTAAAAAATCATTATGGTGTAGCAGCTGCATGTTTAAAGCATCTAACGAAACTAATTGCTTAATTATCTAGAAAAGTTAACTATTATTAATATCTTTAAGATTCTTGTTTAGTAGATTGGTTTTCTTATGCCAACTGTAGTCTCCAATTTATATTATTTTAAATAAAGTCAAAATAAAAGAAAGTTTAAGATAGCTAATATTAAATGATAATCAATTCACCCTTTACTGATTCTGAAAAAATATAATTTTAGCTTATGTAAAGAAGAAAGTTTGAATTAATATAATTTAATATATAATGGAAAAATCTTCGCATATTAAATGGAATAATTAATATAAATTTTAATTACTTATAAGTATTTTTGAGCATCTACTTAAACACTATATATATTTTAAGACATTATCATTATACTAAATAGTTTATAATTTGTTTATAAAATTGAATAAACATGAAATTAATTATAACTAGCTATATTCCATCTGGGTAAAATAAATATATCAGGAGTTAAAGCTTTTTCTCTTTTTTTAGACCTATAAGATATTGTTGGTAATAAAATTTTCCCACGAAAATTGAACTTAAAATTACTAGGAACTTTTTTCAATTTCAAACTACCTTCTGGTTTAAATCTATGTAATTCAAAATTCTCAGTATCCCTAAGATAATTATCAGGCTTATAATTTATTTTATAACTTTTAGTTCTTTTTTTCTCAGGAATTTTCTTTATTTCATTTATAGGCATCATTTTATTTTCCAGTTTATCAAAAAGTATTTTATTTTTAATATCTCTTGATCCATGCGAGTTTTTAAGAAACTCATCAAAGCTTTCTTTTTTTATTTTTCTATAAAATTTATACTTAGCACGCTTGACATTATAAGAAATAAATCCTAATGAAATTTTTTCTTTTCGTTCTAATTGTGCAAGCATTGCCCGTTCTTTTTCCTTTTCTCTTTCCTTTTCTTCTTTTTCAGTAGCACTTGTATGTTGTTCATCATCTTCTTCTTTATCTAAATCATTTTCGTGAATTGATTTTTCTATACAAAAACTTCCTTCAGTAGCTAAAACTTTTGTAGGGCTCATTGAAGAGTATTTCCTAATCCTTTCTCTATGTTTAGGAATTATTAACGTTGTTGACCTTTTTAATTTTCTAATTTTAAACTTGATTAATCTGATGTTGATTTTTTCACGTCTTATTATTTGCTTTATTTTTATTAAAGATAGTTTTCTTCGTATTTTTCCAAGTTTTATTTCTCTGTATTCCAAGTACTTAAGCAACTCAATTTTCTCAGTACATGCAAAAAATTTTAAGTATATTTTAAGTATTTTTTCAGCTTTTTCCTCCTTTATTGTCTTAAAAGTATAATAAACTTGAGAGATTCTTTGTATTTTCTTCAAAAACAATCGACGTTTATAAGCTTTTTGTATTAAAATCGCATTGGTTTTAGCTACTTTCCCAACAAACATATGACAGTAATTTGAAAAATCATCAAGATCATTCAATTGTTTATCTAATATTTCTCTTCTTTTTTGTATCATATCCACATCAAGAAAAATCCTAATCATATACTTTCTAAAAAATCTTTGCAACTTAATCGCAGCCTTATTCATAACAGCATTAGCTTCTTCTAAATCATGTCTTTTCTTAAAATAATCAAAACATTCTGAACTAAAGCTTTCTACTCTATCTTTGAGTAATCTGTGCTTTGATAAGACAGTATTTAATTGTTGTCTACTTTGTGTAAGTAATGATTCTTTTGACATAAATATTTCTTTACTTTTTCTAGATTTACCTAGTGAATTGTCTTGATAGTTTGGACGAGTTTCTTTGTAAAACTTATATGATTTATGAAACATAGGATCTGGGGGTAAAGGTCCATACTTGCAAACTCTTTTACTAACAAATTCGTTCATATAAAAAATAATATTAAAAGTAATAAAGGTAAAAAAATAAAGGTAGTTTTTAAGCTTTTTACTTTTATGCAAATAATTTGTTTTTAGATGATATGCTATAATAAAGATGATAAAATTTTGATAAAATTTTAGTCGATAATGTGGATTTTTGTGTTTAAATCTTGATAATTGTAAGACAGTTAGGATGTTCCAGAAGCAAATTATCTAAAATATACATACAAACATTTAAAATCAAATCTCAAATACAAATTTCCAATAATTTATTCTAGAAATATAAATGCTCATATTGTATTCTCTTTAATTATCTCTAGAAAAATAAAACTTTATCCTTTTGCCCTATCTTTATAACAAGAATTAGAATCTAGATATTAATATTATCTATCTTCAAATAATTTCTCCTATCTTCCTACCAGCGAAATTTTCCAAAAAAATAGACTTATAAATATAATCACTACAATCACAAGATTATGTTTTATAATAATTTTCCATATACTGCTGCCAAAATTACTATTCCAAGCCGAATTCTTAAAATACCCATTAAAAACACAAGCAAAATAATCTTTTCGGTTTTTAGTATATAAAATCGCCATTCGAATCCCTTTAATTCTAGTGAGCAATATCTATAATGATTATTAAACAAGACCTTGATAGCATTTCTTTTTATGAGAAGCTTGCTTTCTATGCACTTGCAATTGGAGAGTTTGCTTTTTTACTTTTATATCGGTTATTGTGCTTGGCTTATTATTGTATTTTTAGATTATGCATTCCTGTCCGCGCTGTCATCAGTAAGCCTTCTCCAAGTAGTCCATTTCAAAAATTAAAATCCCAAGGGAGGATCAAAAAAATTTTACTACTAGATTTAGATGGAACTCTTATTTATGCATCACCTAAACTAACAGAAAAGGCTACAAAGATTAATGTTGATGGGAAAACTATTTTTGTAAATAAAAGACCACATTTGGCAAAGTTTATTGAAGAAGTTCATAAGATGTATATATTAGGTGTATATACATCTTCTGTAGAGGATTATGCAGATAAAGTTGTGAAAATACTTGAGTTGGAGAAAGTAATACCGAAAAAAATGAGGTTTTATAGGAACACTTGTGAAAATGTTAGAGGGGATTATAGGAAAAGAGTAAGTAGGATTGAAGCAGATTTGAGAAATGTCCTTTTGTTGGATAATAGACCAGAAATGGTTGCAGATAGGAAAAATACTTTAGGTATTAAGTCTTGGAATGGAGAAGAAGATGATGAAGAGCTCATAAAGAGCCTTGAAAAACTGCGCAAAATGCATTTGTGCGATGATGTGAGAGTATATTTATAATTATCTATATGAAGTTTAATTACTCTGAATTTATTTTTTCAGTATATCATGCATTCTGCAAGTGCAAAACTTTTAAAAGTTTGCGAAAAATGATGTAGATGATTAAAATATTCTTAGAATCCAAACATTTTTTCTTACGTAATCTAGCATATTTTACTATACAAATATTAAACATATTATACCATGACGATTATATAAGATATCGCCTCTTGTAAATATTCAATTTTATTTAAATTCAATATGCAAAAGAAGTAAAAAAAATCTCTACTTATGATTATCGCGAGTTTCCACAAAGAACTGAAGAGCATATTTGAGGGTGAAGTGAATAATAAGATGAGTATGTTTATAAGCAGTGTAAGAGAAGTTAAAAGACTTTCATAATTGTTACCCTCTAAGCTTAAAAATGAGAATTCTTTAATAAAAGAAACCGAAGAATGCTTGATACCTAGAGACAAGCTTTTAAAATGCTATTTGAGATTAGTTGCACCTTGCAAAATTTGCCATCATTTGCATACTAAATAAAATTTATTAATGTGAATTCGTCAAAAATCTTTCAGCTTAATATAGACTAGATGCAGTTAGTATCTATAGTAATCAGCAAATAAAATATATATATATTGAGATATTTATAAGAAATATTATGGTATATTATAATAACCGCGAAAATGATAATCGGCACTAGTATGAACAAGCAAAATCTAATTAATCTTAGCTTGTTTTATGAAGATCACAATGGAACTATTGACTTAGCCAATCTAGAAAATATTGTAAATTCACGATATCAGCTTCTTCGTGATGTAGAAATTTCGCGCTCTAGAAGTGAAAATGATGAAACAAAAGAAAAAGAGAGAGGGATTCTTAAAACTAAAGACATTAGTAAAAAATTGCGTCCACAAGATGATGATTCTATAAAAAATGATAAAATTTCACACCAAATGCTGAAATTATCAGTCAAAAACTCCGCAGAAGAATCGAAATGGTGGATAGAGACAGAAACCTTACTTTTTCAAAACAGACTAAAGGATTTAGTAGATCCAGTGCAATTAATAGGTCCTCATATAAAGCTTCAAATAATTAACACTATTGAGTTTCCGCACACTCAAGATAAAAAAATTCATCCTTACAAAATAGAAGAAGATGCAAAAGTAATAAAAGCAGTAGAAGCAAAAAGAGAAGCAGAAGCAAAAATAGCAGCAGAAGCAAAAATAGCAGCAGAAGAAAAAACAGGAGCAGAAGCGAAAAAAATAATACAAACAGAAATAGATGAAGCTAAAAAAGAACCAATACTAGAAGGTTATTATAAAATCCCACTAAGCCTAGGCACTCATTTGCTTAACTATAAAAAGAAAAACTACTTTCCAATAAGAGGATATTTTTATGTTTTAAAATGTGATTTAGAGTTAATTATTTCAGAGATTTTTAGATCAGGACTTGTAATGGAACTAGAGGCTGCGAAAAAAATAGAAGTAACAGATGAAAGATTGATTTATATTTTTGAAAAAGTCAAAAACCCAGACATGGATGATGGATATAAAATTCCTACGGGACCACGAAATATTAATTTGAGTAACATTGACGAATTAGCAATGATTCACTTTCCCCCATGTATGAAGAAATTATACCAGAGTTTAAAATCCAATCATCATTTAAAGCATTATGGAAGATTACAATTTGGCTTATATTTGAAAGGTTTAGGTTTTCCTTTAGAAGAGTCTTTACAGTTTTGGAGGAAAATGTTTGCTGAAAAAGTCACAGCTGAAAAGTTTTCAAAAAACTATGAGTATAACATAAAACATTCATATGGCCGACTTGGTAAAATGGCAGATTATTCTCCATGGACTTGCAATAAAATTACAAGAATGCCGAAACCTGCTTTAGGTGAATTTCATGGCTGTCCTTTTAGACATAGTGAAAAAGGAGAACTTATTAATATTCTTATGAGTTATCAAAAATTAGAAAATGAAATCAAAGAGTGGATACTTGGGCGACATGAAAAGGAACCACAATTAGCATGCATTAAATTGTTTGAATCTACTCATCCTGGAGCTGATTATAAATTTACTGAAAAAATAGGAATATACCCGAATGCTTATTTTGATGCATCATATGAATATTCTAAATCTTAGGTAATATTTTCAATAATTTTTATATAAACTTAAACTGAATTATAGCTTTTTTTTACCTAACACAACAATTTTAGTCTTTGAAATAATACCTTTTGGAGTCCATGAATTATTTGAAAACTCAGGTTCAATCGCTTCATAGCATAGCCAAATAAACAAAAATGCAACAAAAACATAAAATCTAAATAAATTTTGCAATGCAAACAATATTTTCATCCAAATACTAATTTTATATTCTTTAGGACATCCAGCAAATGATTTTTTTTTTCAAATATTACAGTGCACATTTCATCAGAAGAAGTTAAAATAAACTCAGATTCTGTTGTACTACAAGTAAGTTTAAACTCAATTCTACATTTAAAGTCATCATAATAACGATTTTTACATAAACTCCCTCCTTCATAAAAAAAAAATCAAACCCTTTTGACTCTAAAATAATAAAAAATATATAAAAAGTCAATTCATGTCTTCCAAGCATCTCACAAAAATCCCCAGTTTTTGAGAATTTAATCACAGCAGCTTGTTGCCCCTGACAACTTTTAGCTACATTTTTTCCTAGGTTAAAGTAAACAACCGATGTATCCGTTTTCACAAAATAATCTTCAGTGCGTTGTAGGTTTTCCCAATTATATTCATATCCAGTTTCATAATCAAACCAAAGCATTTCATCAGCACAAGAAGGCGAAATGAAGGATAAAATTATACAAATTTTCATTACAGATTTGTATGAATTTTCTTCTTTCTATTGATTTATGAGATTATATGATATTGTTATAAGCAAGTTGATGTAATAAAATATTTATATAAAAGTTCAATGGCGTCTAAGGTTGATGTTTTTTTAGGACTATGCTATAAAAGCCTTGTTAGCTCTGTAGACTATGGTGAAAAAATAATCCTTAATGTGTATTCTAGCATAAGAGCATATCCTCCTTATAACTTATGCTTTTTTTACATATTCCTCCTTTTAGTCCTCTGGCGAATTTACATCAAGTTTTTCTCAAATGACTCTGTGAAGATCGTATCCCCACAAACAACTTCAGGAGATATTATCAAGGCAATTGAGCAAAATATTAAAGAATTAAAAGGCTCTTTTACAGTCACAAAGCCTAAGGTACCACAGGTGAACTATAATGCTATGTCTATGCCACGGAAAATCGACTCCCTTTATGACCGAGTGAAAGATATTCAAGAACTTCATTCGAAATTCCAAGCAGAAGTAATAGATTCGCATATAAAAATCTTCCAAATAATCAATAATGAAAGCGATAAGGACTACTTAAAGCTTCCTGAACCTGAGCTTGTTGAGCCAGATTCTGCACTTCCTCCTTTAGAAAATAATGAGGAATTCGATTAAAAATTAGAGTTTTTCTTATACAGCTACTAATTATATATGGTAATATAACATTTTTTCTAGTCAGACTAAAATGAAAAATCCACCACTAACAGACTAATTTAAATTTATAAATACATATAAGACATTGCGAAAAAATCAAATAACTTAAAAAAATTTACTGTATTCAACCTTTTGTATGAATATACTGCAACTTCTAGAACACAAAATCAAAATGTTATAAAAGGTACAAGCTTACTGAAAAAATTATAGATAAATTAATCCCTATGAAGACTTTAGGTTTATCTTTCCCAATATTTATGCAAAAAAGCTAATTTTGAAAATCATCGAAAATTCAGATTTTCTAATCCCGAAAAAAATCAAAACCTTTAGGAATATGTCCAAGCCAAAACAAAAACAGCATATTCTAAGCATGGACTTCGCAAAACTTTTCAAACAGAAAACAAATCTTTTCAAAATCCTTCATGATAAAACTACATTTTTAGCCTGTCAAAAATCCATAGTTCACTGCTTCATAACCCTGATTATAAAGTTTTTAAGTGCTACTAAAATTTTTAAAACAAAAAAAATATAACCAAAAAAACCTCAAAAGTTGAGTTTCAAAAGAAAAAATTAATTTGATTTTGATAAAAAATTACCTTCTAAGCTACTCCTCTATTATATATTTTCCAATCTTATTCTAAATCACTCTTTCTCATTAACATCGAATTTACGGGTTAATTTATAATTAGCCTGCATACTTTCATATTTATATATACAACAACTAATTATGTCTAAAATAAATTTCTGATATAAATGGAAAGGACAAAAAGCATCACATATACATTTTCTAAAAGGAAAATAGAAGATTCCTCATCGCACTTCACCGAGGCTTCATCCGATAGTATGCAAGAGCATGTGAGTACCAATTTTAGTTCACAAACATCCCTTGAGCATACATCAAATAGCGACCACAAAAACTTTTCATCTGACTTAATTCAAATCTTTCCTTTAACAAAATCATTCAGTAAATCCTTACAACAGGAGATTTCCAAATCATCTCCATCAAATCTTGACAAAATAATTATAACACTTCAGAAAAACATGCCAGAACTTATGGTTGACCTTTATGGAAATTATTTATGTCAAACTTTATTTCATACATGTTCAGCTGATCAAAGACTTTTACTTTTAAATGCTTTAAAAGGTAGCCTTGTGAGTATAGCTTATCATCCTAGAGGAACTCATGCTTTACAAAATTTGATAGCTATGACGAATTTAAAAGAAGAAGAAAATATTTATAGAGAAGAATATAAACAGAAAATTATAAGTATGAGTAAAGATGTAAATGCTTCTCATGTTGTTCAAAAATTATTGATGAATATTAGTAATAAGTATTTTGTTATTAGAGAGATGATTGGACATGTTAAAGAATTAGCTGTTGATAAATTTGGAGTTTGTGTATTGAAGAAATGTTGCAATGACCCACAAATTATGAGTGAAGTTGTTGGTGATGTTTTACTTTTAATGCAACATCCTTATGGGAATTATGTAGTTCAATGTATACTTGATATATGGAAAGAAGAAGTTGCTTATGATTTTTCCTCTGCCATTCAAGGAAGAGTAACGCAGTTATGTCTTCAAAAATATTCTTCTAATGTTATAGAAAAAGCGTTAAAAATCGAATATATCAGAGACTGTATTGTGAAAGAATTACTAAATGAAAATAAAATCAAAGATCTTATTGGAAATCAATACGGCTGTTATGTGCTTAGAACTCTTGCTTCTGTATGTCCTTCTAAAGACCGAGCTTCAGTTTTAGAATCTATTAATAAGAGTTTAGCAAATCTTTTCGCCCCTAAACTTAAGCCGCTTTGGCAAGAAATTGTGCAAGGATTAAGTAGATATTAATTTATATAGACTTAAATAGAACAATATTCATACTTTTAATTGACTAGGCTCATGCCATACAAGCCGAATAGTCTCAGGCACAGAAGCTGAGCATGTCCCATACAAGTCTGAAAATTTTAATGACAACATCTCACATTCGCGTATGCCAAGTTTGATATCCATCAAGTCTTTTTTTACAGCCCACAAACGATTTTCTATGATATTTGGCAAATCCCAAAGAATTTTGCAGTTTTTTATCATTATGGCAACTGAGTTCAATTTCCTGCACAAGTCAAAACCTTCTTTGTCTGCGATATAAGAAATTTTCTTTATATAACTCTTAGCAGTAGAAATAAATTCATGCATTTCAGGTTTAGTTTCTGTAAGTGTTACTATGCATTCATGAAGAGCCGCGATATAACTTGTATAATAAGTAAAAAGCTCAATTTCATTTTGTACTTGCAAATAAGGACAAGCATCTATGAACTCTATTTTATTACCGCTTGCAACTAGGTATAATACTAGAGAAACCATGGCAATACAAGGATTTGGAGTGATGAAAAGGGCTGGAAGATGGAGTTTGTGGAAAAAATAGGACTTAGCGTATTGTAAAGTTTGAAGTTTTTGGGTAATCTCACTAGATCTTTCTTTAATTTTTGAAAAATAATTATCTATCTCAAGGATGTCTGTGTATAAAAAGTTCATTGTTTTGATATAAAATGATGATCTTCTTTTTCTTATCACTCGCTTTTTGAAAATTTTCGAACAACTACAACCCATATAATTATAACTGGATTAACTTTAGTGAATATATATGACATAGAGATGATAGAAGATTTTTAAGTTTTTGAGTTTTTATTATCTATAGAAAAGTTTTATTTAAAGCTTAGATATAAATTTTATTACTATTTCTATCTGATGAAGACGGTAAGTTTATGGAAAATTAAATAAGTTCATGTTTAATAGTAGGATCATCTTCCATAGATTGTAAATAGTGGCTCAAATAATATGCTTGCGATAGAATCCTATACTGATGAGATGCTCCGAAAAAGAATATCCAAAGGTATTTTTTACTTAGAGATAAAATTCCTAGATAAACTCAAGCGTGGAATTTCAAAGACTTTCAGAGAAACCAATTTTGGGACTGTTGTCTTTTTGGACTATAAAAAAAAGTTTTTCAAAGGTATCCAGTGTGACTCGATTAAACTAGAAGTTCATCTTGAAGGTAAATATCCATTCCAAGCACCAAAAGTAATACTTTCAACACCGACAGCTTTTCCATCATTAGCAGATGGGAGAAACTTGCTTCAAAACATAATCAAAAAGTCATGGAGTGAAGATATAACAGTTTTAGATATCGCAAATCTATTTCCTACTTTTCTTAATGAAAATCACAGTAATCCAAGTGCTGGGAGATTTCATTTAGGTCAATGTATGAGTTTAAAATATTGGGAAAATAGAGATTCAATGAAACTTTTCCATTGCCAAGAAATTGAACCCCAGAATCCTAAATTTTCTCGTGATCGTGCTTTAGTTATATCCCATTCAATGATTTTACAATTGGAAACAAATCCTCAATATCAAGGTCTTGCTCATTTGGTCTGCTATGCAAGTATTCATAGTCTTAGCAGCGTAAAAGTTTCTAAAAGTGATAATGAAAAAGTCACATTCGAATGGAAAATCCCAGATAATTCTAATCTTGCCCAACAGTTTCGGATAAAAAACCTTCAAGAGTTCATTGAATTGCTTTTGAAAAATGCACAAAGACTTAGTATTTCCTTTGACAGAAGGTCTTTGAGACCAAATCCTTCAATTTCTGAAGAAGAAGTTAATGCTCAAGCATTGACTAGAATCAAAATAACTGAAATAATGGCTGGGATTATTCAACATGAAGTGGATATTCAAGATGAGCTATCAAAAGAGAAAATTAATGAACTTATTGAACTTTATCAAAAAGCTATAGAATATTTTGGAGCTCTTAATGATCCTAAATTCAAAACATATCTTGAAAAAGTTAGGAAAATGCTGTCTGATGAAATAATTCTTGATGTTTTGGCTGGAAAACCTCCACCTAAAAAAAATGTGGAAATTAAACCATTGGAAGATAAAAAAGTTAGAGAATTTGAAGAAAGAGAAATATGGCCTAGTGGTCCTCCACCAAATTATGATTTAAGACTAAACCCAGACTTTGATGAAAAAAAATTATTTAAGAATGATGAAGATGAAAAAGATGAAAATGAAGATGAATGGGAAGCTAAACCTATGATTGAAGAAAAAAAAAATGATGAAATGGGCAAAGAAGTAAAGATTGAAGAGAAAAATCAAGATTTTGTTAATGAAAGCGAGAAAAATAATGAAGTGGGTAAAAGAGAAAATGAGACTGATGAAGCAATTGAAAAAAATAACCAAGGTGTAGAAAAGGTTGAAAAAGTTGAAAATTCAGTAGAAAAAGATGGAGAAAAGGAATCTGAAGATAATGAAAAGATTATTTAGAATCCATCCTTAATGAAGAAGATAACTAATAAATTCAACCAAATCATAAGTAAGTTTGCCTATATTCAAGCTATAATAAACTTTATATTAAAAAGCAAACCCCTTGAGATATTTTAATCAAATTTTTTTCATGTTAAGAAATTCTAGTAAATAAAAATGCTAGGTATCATGATCAATAGATGTTTTACTAAACTATATACCTCCTGAACCAATTGCCAAGTGTATCTTAGGACCTAATCATTCAGTATTAATTTCAGAAAGTGGAATTTATACAAATTTGGTACAAACGGTAAATTAGGCCATGATAATGAATATCGTTTATTAACCCCTAAAAAAATATAGTCATTATCTAAACTCGAATTAAAAATTAGAGATGTGGCTTTAGGAGCTCACCATATAATAATCTTGACAATTGATGGTGAAGTTTGGACTATGGGATATCGAGGTGAACTTGCTGGTGGGTTTATAAGAAGTTTTTTTTTCACAAAAAGGAGGAGGACTTGGTCATGGAGATTATCAAGACAAATTTGTCCCAACAGTGATTCTTCCTTTAAAAGAACATGAAGATGTAATCCAAATCTCTGCAGGAACTTATCATAGTATAACTTTAGGGGCAAGTGATAATCTTTATGTATGGGGTAAAGAGGAAATGGGTGTTCTTGGTACAGGAAGAAGCAAGACCTACCTTTCTGATATAAAAAACTGTTTTTTTGAAGACTTATTAAATCAAGAATTAAAGCTAAGAAAATCAGCACTTGTGGATATTCTAATATGGTTCTTATGGATAATGAGAAAATATTGGTATGGGATGGAATGAAGTTGGCCAATCAGCTTTAGGTAATTATGTGAAAGCTGATATGCATGATATAGAAAGATCACCAATTGAACCAATTTTTTTTATGATATGAATATTAAGGATTTTGAATTAGGAGAAGAATATAGTGTATTTTTAACTGAAGATAATAAAGTTTATTATGCAGGGATTAGACTTTATAGAGAACCTATTGAATTAAGAGTGCTAGAAGGAACTAAAATTAAAAAAAATTTTGCTTGTAAAAAAGCTGGAAGATATTTAACTGGTATTTACTAGAGGATGGAAAAGTTTACTCGCTTGGAAATTTTTTGCGGGGAAATATATGGAAGAAGATGTTAAGGCTTTGGAAAGTTAAGAGTGAAGCTTTTCATGATTTGGTAGTAGAAGATATAGGAGGGTGTGCCAAAATCACTATTGTTTTTTGAGATAATAATGTACCTTATTTGAAAACTATGTGTTTTATATTAGCCTACTTAAGGATTTGAAGTTATTAAGCATATAAAAAAATAATAATCCAATTTTTATACTGTATATACTCAATTACCTTTAAAATCCATATTGATTTTTATGTATTTAGATATAATTTAAAGAAAGTTGAAGAAAGAATATTAATCATTATTTTTTTTATATCAATAAATCATACGACTATAAAAAAAAGTATATAAAATTTTAACGAAGTCATAATAATATAATTTCATTACATAACTCTGGTATAATATTTTTTTATAAATGTCTCTTCCAAGCTTGGATGAACTTTTAGCAAGGAGGAATACAAAAAAAAAAATACTAAAAGATACATTCAAAGAGAAGGATGTATCTAAGATATTCTTTAAAGAAAAAGAAAAGATTTTAGAGAAATTCATTTGCGATCATTTTGTCATGCTTGAAAAGCAAGACCAAGAATTAGCACATAGGATTCGAAGAAATTGCGTAAGGGCTTCTTGGGCTTGTACAATTCCATCATTATCTCTTGGGCTTTATACATATATAAAAAAGCCAACCTTTGCTTGGTATGTGAAATTTCCTTTATGGGCTTCCGTGATAATATTTCCAGCTATTTTAGGTATAACATATAATTCGGAAAGAAGTACTTGGATTAATATGTACTTGATAGATAAATACGAAGATAGATATGATAATTATGTTCTCACACATAATCCTAAATCATTATCAGCAGATTACCCAGATAACATAACAATTAGTTAAGTTTAAGATTTATAATTAGTTATAAACTTAGTACTTAAATGGGTTTTTTCATAGTATTAAATGTAAGACGATTTAATTACTCACAAAACTAGTCTTATTTTATTTTGAATGTTTGCCATATCTTTATCTGGTTTTTTTTAGCTTCAGCTACTGATGTGAGAATCGATGTAGAAAGATTAGAATACATTCTTCCGTCTTTTTGCTACAGTGGATCTTTCTCAGCTTTTAAATATATTATCAACCTTATTTGATATTGAAAATACACCAGCTGAGTTTATGGATAAATCTGGTAAAAGGTAAGAATTAAAAGTAAAATATGTTCAGCCTATCTCTGGATTTTTAACTAGAGTTGGCATAGTTTCGGTTATGTTTTCCCACATCTTGTTTAAGCCTTTCTCAAGTTATTTCTAGCACACTTTATCATAATGTCAATTTAATATTTATTCTAACTAAATTTTATATCTTAATTTAGATAATAATTGATTTAAGTTCACAACAGTTTTTTATTTATATATTTGAGACCTTAGATTGTAATTATACTTATAAAATAACCTTGGCGGCTTTATTAAAATATGAATGAGTTAGTAAAACTTTTCATAAAATTGATAATAATATGCTTTGAATAATGATTTTGAAAAGATCTTTGCTATCTGAAATTTAATGATTTAAACTCTTGAATTTGCTATCTGGAAAATTAAAATAATTTTATTTAGTTAGTATTTCTATATAAATTATAGCAAAATTAGTATGAAAAAAGTTGACCTTAAGTGATAAACTTTTTTTTTATTTCAATTTACAATAAAGGAGATCACTACCTTAATCTTTATTGAATCATTACACAAACTTGATAATTTTTAAAATTACAAAAATAATTTTTTGATAATTACTCAGCCTATCCAAATTCAGTTAGTAATAAATTGAGTAATATCAAATTACTAATGATAAAAAAAGCATGAGATTAAGTTACTCTTAATATAATTCAAAGTTCCTTCAAAAATCTGAATTTTTAATCAAAGAAAGTTCAGATAAAATAGGTTCAAATGATCAAGAACTTCAAGATATTGTATTATTAGATTAATGAATTATGAGAATTTTCTCAGATACAGAAAACTTGAGATATCCAGAAATTGGTTTGACAGCAGATTCTGTCCAGGACAAGTTATTTTGTATATCAGTATTCATATTTTACCCATTTTCTAATAAAACTTTAATTTATTTAACTAATATCTTCAACTATTCATCAAAACTTCTAATAAAATAATACATTAGTCTATAAATAGCTTTAAGGGCAAAAAGTTGCATGAGTAATGAATTAATATTTGCAAACTTTATAAGAATTATCTTATCCTTGAATATATGGCATTTAGATAAAGAAATTCAATATATGATATTAATATGGAAGTCAATATATTACTTAGCTGATTTATGATATTTCCTTACTAAGTAATAACTAACATTTTGCTGAACTTTTAGCTTTTACATCAAACTTTAATCAAGATTTCTATAAAAAGTTTAATTTTATACTATTCCAAGACTAATTTCTAAATATTAATCGAACTAGGATTGGATTTATATTTAAAATACTGAATGTATCTATTAAATATTTGCTAGCCTAACTTATCTCAAAAATCAATCGTCTTTAAAATTGAAATATTGATAAACCTAAACATCCTGCCAAAATCCTTAGACAAACCACATAAGTTTTTCTAAACACAAATAAGTTTAAATTCAAGTCTAAATCTTTAAATAATCACTTAATTCTTTCAAAAAAAAATCCAAAAAAAAGTACCCTCGGCTTTTGGCGCAGTGAAATACCATTTTAACAAACATAAGAACCAAGGGGGTAATTTAATATAGGGAAAACAATATCAAGGGGGTGTCCTGAATTTCCTATTCGAATATTTAAAGACGTCAAAATTTTAGGCCATAATTTAAATGAGAGAAGTTATTTCAATCCACGTCGGTCAAGCAGGTATCCAAGTCGGTAATGCTTGCTGGGAATTGTTCTGCCTTGAACACGGTATCCAGCCTGACGGTCAAATGCCTTCAGACAAGACCATTGGAGGAGGAGACGACGCCTTTAACACTTTCTTCAGTGAAACAGGTGCCGGCAAGCACGTTCCTCGCGCAGTCTTCCTTGATCTTGAGCCAACTGTTATCGATGAAGTCAGAACTGGCACTTACCGCCAACTCTTCCACCCAGAACAACTCATTACTGGTAAAGAAGATGCTGCCAACAACTTCGCTCGTGGCCATTACACCATTGGTAAAGAAATTGTTGACCTTTGCTTAGACAGAATCAGAAAATTAGCAGACAACTGCACAGGTCTCCAAGGTTTCTTGGTCTTTAACTCAGTCGGTGGTGGTACTGGATCAGGTCTTGGTTCACTTCTCCTTGAAAGATTATCAGTTGATTATGGTAAGAAATCCAAACTTGGTTTCACAATCTACCCTTCACCTCAAGTTTCAACTGCAGTCGTAGAACCTTACAACTCAGTACTCAGCACTCATTCACTTCTTGAACATACTGATGTTGCTGTTATGCTTGATAATGAAGCTGTTTATGATATTTGCAGAAGACAACTTGATATTGAAAGACCTACTTACACAAACCTCAACAGACTTATTGCTCAAGTTATCTCATCACTCACTGCTTCTCTTAGATTCGATGGTGCTCTTAATGTTGATGTTACTGAATTCCAAACCAACCTCGTCCCTTACCCTCGTATTCACTTTATGCTTTCATCTTATGCCCCTATCATCTCAGCTGAAAAGGCTTATCATGAACAACTCTCAGTTGCTGAAATCACCAACTCAGCTTTCGAACCAGCTTCTATGATGGCTAAATGTGACCCAAGACATGGTAAATATATGGCTTGCTGTATGATGTACAGAGGTGATGTCGTCCCTAAGGATGTCAATGCTGCAGTTGCCACCATTAAGACCAAGAGAACCATTCAATTCGTTGATTGGTGCCCAACTGGATTCAAATGTGGTATTAACTATCAACCACCAACTGTTGTACCTGGTGGAGATCTTGCTAAGGTCATGAGAGCTGTTTGCATGATCAGCAACTCAACTGCTATTGCTGAAGTCTTCTCCAGAATTGATCATAAATTCGACTTGATGTACGCCAAGAGAGCTTTCGTTCATTGGTATGTCGGTGAAGGTATGGAAGAAGGAGAATTCTCTGAAGCCAGAGAAGACTTGGCTGCTCTTGAGAAGGACTATGAAGAAGTCGGCATTGAAACTGCTGAAGCTGAAGGAGAAGAAGAAGAAGCTGCATAAGTCAAATAATAGGTTAACACTTTTAAAAAAAACTGCCTGCTTTAATGTATTTTGATTTTATGATTATAATTATAATTGGTATATTTTCCTGAAGATGTATATTTGTGTGATTAGTATTAGGATAAGAAGGAATTGATTGATTAAATAGATTTGTTCTTTAAAGCAGCTAAAGTAAATAAGAATTTTAATTTTTTAATGTTAATGGCTTTGTAGTGTTAATTGATATGCTGCATCATATCCTATTTGGTAATAGGCAGTTAGATTTTTTAATGTTTTTTCTGTATACAACTTTTTCAATAAGGCAACTTACTAAGTACATATATTTACTTTTATACTAAATAATCTAAACTTGCAATTCCTCTAGTTCAAGATTGAAAACCATTATAAATGCAGATTGGTGATAACTAAATTCATCCATTAACTCAACTATTCCAAGTTTTATGGCTTCATGGTCTTTAATTTTAATGGTAAATTCTTTATAGCCATCATATTTTTCCTCCAATTCCTATTATTTGCATTATTCTGAGATGTTCTATTTTAATCTAATAAGCACTTTCATTCAAGTCTATCTAAATCATTTGCATTAATCTCACTTTCACTAATAGATCTACTCTAATACATCTCAAATTCTACATCTAATCACCAATTTTATTTATCTTATTTTTCGCATCTTCCCAAGTGTTATAGCCATACTTTTATAATAAAATCCGATTATAGAATCCAATAATAAAAAGAGTTCTCATTCCTTTACTTAGAATATATCTTTAATAGTCAATGCATTTCCCTAAATAAATTTATAAAATTTTATGCTGATTCAACTACTATTTTTATATAACATATTCCAACAAATAATGTTATTAAATTAACTATTATCTTCTGAAGTATCAACTATTTTTGGCATCATTTTAAATTCTTTAAGAAGATCAACTGCTACTTTNTCTGAAGTATCAACTATTTTTGGCATCATTTTAAATTCTTTAAGAAGATCAACTGCTACTTTTGATTTTGGAGACTTTTTGATTATTCTAAGAACTTCATTCACTCGCTCTTTCTCTATCATTTCTTGAATTGCTTGATCTCTTATTTTACTATTAGATATCTCACGGTTATGCTTAGTAGCTTCAAACTTTATATTCTCAGATTTTTGCTTATCAATAATCATTTCGCGTTTATTTTTCCTAATTATTCTTTACATCATCCTTTGTGCACGTTTTATTTTGATATTAGCATCTTCATCCTTAAGCTTTTGCAATTCCATTCTTATTTCTATTTCTTTTCCAACACAAGCTTTTTTATTTTTGAAAGTTTTCGCTGCAGCATTTAGTCTTTTTTCTAATTCTTCTTCTTTTTCATGAATAACTTTCATATATTCTTTTTCAATTTCTTTTAGTCTATTAGCCTTTGTTTCTTTAAAACTTTTGACTTTTTCCCATTTTTCCTTCATTTCTTCAATTTTTTTTTCTCTTCTCTCACTAACTGTCCTAGTTCTTTCTATTATCTTGAATATCAAATCATCATTATTCATTTCTTCAAGTTTATTAACACTTGGTTGGCTTCTCGCGCTTTCTTTTTTCATAAGTATTTGCTTTTCATGTAGAACTCTTGATCTTTCAATTTTTTCTTCTAATTTATTTAGTTTTTCATCAATCTCAATTTCTGGGTTTGAAAGATTCAAAGGTTTTTTAAATGTTGCACTGGTAAGTTTCGGCTCTCGAGTTTTAGGTGGAGTTTGGTTTTGATAAGTTACTCTAAAACTTTGACTAAGAGCTTTTCGTACTTTATTTTCCTCATTTTCTCTTATTCGGCTAATGTTTTCTAGTTGATTTTTTTTGTATTGCTCAAAACGAACTGCATTAGATGCTCTTGGTTGAACCATAGATTTTGGTCGGTCTGATTTATCTAGATTAGTAATTTTTTCTTTAATTTCTTCTAATGCCGTTAGAAGAGTTACTTTATTTTTCCCATTTAAAAACAACCCTCGATTGCTTGTACTTTTTTCTGCGAAAGTATTAATAGAATTTCCTTCATCATTAATACTTTTTCCATTCTCAGTTTTTGAACGAGTTGATATTGTTTTCATTGTGTCTTTAACGAGTTTTACTGTCTCTTCTAATCTTCGTGAGTAGTGTTCAAAACGCAGCTGCCTGATTTCATCTCGAGTACCTTTGTTGCCAAAGTCATTAATGGTTTTTACTATAAGTTCTTCTTTGTTGATTCCAAGTTTATCAAGAGCAGCTTTAGCTCTCTGGTTATTTAAATCAAGAGCATAATTCATTTTTATGATTATAGCTTTAAACTGTTGAAAGAATTAAATATTATTTCTTTTGATTGTTTTGTTTAATATGATTTTATTCAGTGAGTAGAATAACTGCAGTTATTATTAATCCATATTATATCTTATATATAATAAAATATTTAGTTTTTAGATACTTAAAAATTTATTGATTTTATTAAGTAAAAGACTTAGTTTTTCAAATGATTGTTTACATTTGATTGTCTTTATTAGATATACCAAAAAATATGATAATACTGGTTGTCTATTTTTCAATTGTATTTGAGAAACTAAAGATAGAAAAGAATACTGCAAACAAGCTGTGATATGATCTCAGATGTTTATCTAGCAGCCGTTGATTTTAATTCATATATAAAATGTCACATATACAATCTAAGCAACAGTAAAGAAAAATTAATAACATCTATACTAGAAGAAAATAAAATGATTATTATAACCTTAAGACCTATAGTCATCAGGTAGAAATATTAGCAGCCACTACAATGAAAAAAAAGAAACGATAACAAATAAAAGTGAACTATAAAGTTTCCGAATTCAATTACTAGGCAACATAAATAGAACTTTAGATTGAAATTATCTCACAAATATACGTAAAAACTTCATATTAAATTCATAGCACAAAAAGCACCACAGTCTAAGGCAAAATATAGGTCCAGCCACTTGACTCTCCCTTCCAACTAATAATTATTATTATTAGTTATGAATTATCAAATTATTTTTTCCACAGATTTTATATATCTAAGAATATACTTAAATATGAATTCTTTTTATAGTAAAAACAAGCAAGATCGTAGCGAAGAGCTTGCTAAACTCGAGCAAAAGCGTTATGAAAATCTTCTTTCACAAGAAAGAGCCAACAGAAAAAATATCATAAACGCAACTAAAAATTCTATTGAGTAATACCTAATTAGAGAGGCGAAATATAGAGAAAATCTAAAAATTTCTAAAGATTCTAATATTCAGATAACAAATAAAATCTCTCAAGAGGAAAGTCCTTTATACAATGACCCAAAATTTCTAAATGATGATAGTTCTTCAGTTAATTTTAAAGGTAATGAAAAAAAATCTATTTCTTCTAGTCCTTCACAACTTCTTCTGCCTAAAATAAACAACAATCCTAAAATTCCTAAGACAATAATTAAGTTGCAAAAATCTGATATGCAAAAATATAAAAGTGAATTAGATGAATTAGAAGAAAAAGAACATGAAATTCAAATTTCCCTTGAAAAAATTAATTTGCAAGCCTACAAACGAAAATTAATTGCAAGTTTACAAACTATTAATGAAGAAGCAAGAGAAATGGAAGAGTCTTTAAAAAAATCATATACTGGTGCAGTTATTACTGATAATAAAATTGAAGAAATAAATTTGGAGAATATGAAAGGAATAAATCTTGACCTTGAGTCTAAAAATTATATTCAACCTATCAATATAGATTTGCAAAATGAATCAGATAAAAATAAACAACTGAAAAGTGTGAATAAGTCTGAAATTTTTAGCAATTTTGAAGATAATACAAGTGCCAGAATTGAAATTAATAAAGAAATAACTCATAAAACTCCTGAAATTATTAATATTAATGCTAAAAACAAAAAAAATATTCCAACTAACTCACATTATTCAAAATACAAAAAAAATTTTAAGAAAACTTATGCATTGAATCCTGAAAAAAATAATAAACCCATCAAGCAAAGATTTGTGTCAAAGGATTTTGTCAGAGTGAATCCTAATATAGATATTAAAAGTCTCTTTTTTTCTTAGCATCCAATTGATTATAAATTCTGCAGTAATATAATAGGTTAATTTTCATCACAAATATTTGTTTTAAAATATTACAAATATATATGGAAAGTCCTGGATCAACTCCAGTAAGTTTAAGCAGGCAACACATTAGTTTCTCAGAAGATGAAATAGAGCAAAATTATGGTAGTTTTGACTCTGACCCATCAGACGGAATTGTTTATGCAGATAATAAAGATTCTTCACTAAAAAATAACTTCAGCCATCTAGAAAGAGACCTTAATTTACTTTCAAAAGAAGTCACCAACCTAAGAATAAAGAATCAAAAACTAAAATCAGCTCTAAGAATTTCTTTACACGAAAAAGATATGCATATTGCTAATCATGCTAAAGAATTATCAAAACTTACCAAATCCCAAAGGAAAATCCAAGATGAACTTGAATCTGAAAAGAAAAAATACAAAAAAGAATATGAAAAAACTCAACAAGAGTTGGAAAAGGCTAAACGAGCGCTAAAAAAACTTACAGTTAGTTGTGAAATAAAAGTTAAGGAAATATTAAAGGAAAAAGATCAAGAAAGGGAAATGCATAATGAGCAGCTTCAGAGAAAAGATAAAGAAATAAGTGTATGAATTATATAGGAATTATTATCTAGGATTAAAATTATTGAAAATCACGCATCACAATATAAAAGTTCAGGGTGTGTATCACCTAATCCTCTTTATCAAAATACTTCAAAAAGAAGCATTTCTTTGTTAGACTCAGGACGTTATAAATCTTGTTCTATGGATGAGATTAGTGAAATTATTGTTAACCTTGAAAAATATCATGCACAGTTAAAAGAGCAAATGAGTTTAACAGATAGAGCAAACCAACAGATGTTGTCGAATGAAATTTTAAAAAGTGATTTAAAACTCAATGAGGCAAAACAGTTACAGCAAAAACTTATAAAATCATCCTATAAATCTTGAATAATTTAACAGTTTTAACTTTTAAATAATTTAAAACTTGGATTATAGCTATAAAATTGGAAATTTTCGATTTTGAGTTTAAGCATATTATTTATTAAGTAGTATATTATGATTAAAATAGATTAAGATTGATATTTTCTGTAAATATTTAATGACTCTGATTGTAGGCTAGTATAGGATACTAATATAGAAACTACTTAAACTCAAAAAAATATATAATCTAAGTATTGTGATTGTCTTTAAAGTAACTTAAATGCAAACATATACTATAATTAAACACTTGAATTCGTCTTCCTATAATGGCAATACTTGAAGTTTTTCCTTTCACTTACTTTGGTTTTATTATGCTTCCCTTTAATTTCCATTGGAATAGCTACTTTTTGATCACACAGTGTGATTTTTCTTACGAGCTAAAGCCTAAAATCTATTTACCACAAGTATTGTCCTGACAAATGCTCATTATCTTATTGAAAATAATGAATTTTAGGATCCTATATTTCACTTGAAGGGTTAATCTATATAACTAAATAATGATAATTTAAACTAAAAGGTAAATATATTGTTATCTACTTAAAAATTGAAGAAGGTATGAATTTTCTTTTGTTATCCAAGCTAGATTTTTATATTTTTTTACCAGATTACGCAGAAGATTGCGCAATTCAGAATAACCCCTAAGTTTTTGAGAATAAGTTTTACATATCACCATTACCCAGCTCATAATAAAACCAAGTTCTGTGCATTTAATAGCTTCTTTTCCAAAAATTATTATCAGAGAAATAAGTTCAGCTCCAATATTTTGCTCACAATTCTTGCAATTTCGCTTACTGGAATGCGCATAAAATATTCTTAGTCAATTCATCTTCATATAAAATTAACAAAGTTACAAGAGTTATCGTATAATTTTGTTTGATTAAGCTTTCTATAACTTTGGATTTAATAATTTCTGTGTCTAGAGACATTGTCAATTATTTATTCACTATCAGCAGCATAAAAAAGTAAATTTTTAGTAGTGACAATGCCAAATATCTTCCAATTATTAGTAAAGGTAATTTTTGAAGCTCTTAACCTTTATATTTTTATCAATGTTGCCTGGCCTATGACCAGTAGAAACTCCTTTTTCATCAATATTTTTAAAATCATTATATTCTTCGAGGTCTAATTCATTTATAGGCCCAACTTCTGTTATATTTTTCGAATTAAACTTATTAAGTACTCCAGAAAAAGCTCTGTTTTCAGTGAAGGAAACTTTGAAGAATAAAATTTTGTAAGGTCATAGATGTAAAGATATTTGGAGTTTCCTGCAGTTAGAAACATATTCTCATCTGTATTTTTTCAAACTNGGTCATAGATGTAAAGATATTTGGAGTTTCCTGCAGTTAGAAACATATTCTCATCTGTATTTTTGATTAATGATTTCAGTACGATCACGGCCATAGCATTAGCATATATACAAAGATTAAAATTTATTACTATAATTTTTGAACTATTGATATACATATTTTCTTTTAATAAGAGTTTGCAACTTCTAATTCTATAATTCAAGATTTTTAGATTACTTCTTATGATAGTCTCCCTCAATTATCATTATCATTCTTAATCAATTCATTAATAATCTATCCTTAAGATTTAAAGTTAGGGACTAAAAAAAACCTTATAATTATTAGCAGAGTATCTTTTACAAGATAACCATAAACCTCACCTGAAATCATTCGAAAAATATTCTCTTTATTCATTAAGTTAGCTAAAAAAACAATAAAAATAACCCATTTAATTTTAGGCCTATTTATTTGATATCTTTTAGTCGTTTACTTAAAATTGAGCTTTGAGTAACAACTTCATTAAATCTATCAAGCAAATTAAATTGCACTGAATCTATAGTTCTACTCGTTGATTTAAACTTCCCCTCAAGTATTTGTAATGATTTCTTTACAGCTTTGATTTTTCCCATCCATTGATTTTTTTCTAAATTCAAATTTCGCATATAATCACAGCGAGTTATGTACATAAGCAATCCTTTATTTGATCTACGCCAAAATGCTAAGTACTCAGCTTCCAAAATGAGTTCAGTCATTTCCCTATAATCTGCAACAATTTGATCTTCTTGAACTCGATCATAAGTATCACCCATAATAGCTATAAGCAAGTTAAGCATTATAATTGGATTAAGAAGACTAGCCAAAAAAAATACAATGTCATTTTCAAATGAATCTAACTTAATGACAAAGTTTGTTTGGTCTAACAAATACAAGTTAACAAAAGAGTTATAAAAAGATATACCATCTTGAGAGACACAAAGTAAAATTGCAAATGCTATTGTTGATGTAAATAATATCAAGAAAAATGGTGTCATATCTTTAATGATTTCCATAATGACTCTAAGTAAGTATCTGTATTTATTAAAAATTCTAAAGTAACCCATAGCTTTAAGCCAATAACACAGAGTTAAAAGTTCAAGTCCGAAATCTTCAGGATTTTCTGCAGTGAATTGGTAAAAGATGAAAAAGAAACTTAAAATAAGCCGGCAAAGATCTAAAATATTCCAAGTGCTTCTGAAAAATCTATAAATTGAATAATAACATTTTGTGCCATTTTGAATCAGATTTAAAGAGTTGAGTAGAAGAAGTATAGACAGGATACCAGATTGATTACCACTCTTACTATTAATAACGAAAATCGTCAAAAAAGTAAGGTTTGTACAATATAATAAAGTTTCTAAAATAAGTATATAAAAATTCTGTCTCCATTTAAAAGTAAGAAATGCCTTTAAAAGCTGAGTTTTGAACAGTTCAGAGTTATGGCAATCTGTAATACTTCCTAAAAGCTTTAGGCTTTCAATAGATCCTAATTCTAGCTGAAATCTACATAAAGACATTCGAAATTCCAAAAACTCTTTTTTATGTAAACTGCTACTACGGTCAAAAAAATCATCCTGACAAAGAATCCTATCATCAGAAATTGCAATCATAGGAGCTTTCTTTTTCAATTTACCTGCTGCATCAACATTTTCTGTTAATACTTCAAAAAGATTTTCATAAAGTAAAGGTAAACAAGTGAGGTTTCTTGAAATAAGTTGGTTCATTTCTTTTTCTACCGCTTCAATTATAACTCTTTGATGTTTTAATGAGATTTTGCTTAGTTTTTTAAGTATAACATCTGCACATTGTGAATTATTTCTAAACAATGCCCAAGAGAGAGGAGACTCATGAGCTTTACTTTTAAGAAATTTCATTCCTTGGGCAAAACTTTGCTTTAATAAATTAGGTCTATTGGCAAAAATAAAACTATAAGCTAGATTAACACAGTGAGGAAAGATCATATAATCTTGCCAGTAACTATCATATATTTTAGTTTCATGACTTTGAATCTTTTTTACATAAGTTTTAAAAAAATATGAGTAATGTGGAGGGTAAATAGTGATATTATCCCCAAACAAAGGGTTTTGGACTTTTTTAATCGTACTAATATTATTTTCTTTACTGAAAAGAACAACATAAATAAGCCTTTGTTCTTTAGGAACATAAAAATTTACCATTTCATCAATTTTTAGTGAAAAAAGGATCAGGCCTTGATCAAGTGACCATATTTTCAAACAGCAGTCTTTAGCAATTGAATACATAAAATTCTCTTCTCCATAAACTATCAGTCTAATAACATCGCCTTCATGACCTTCAGCATCAAAAACATAAGGGACATGCATGAAATCCCACCAGATTTTAATAACATTAGATTTCCCTCCAACAGCAAAACAATCTTCTTTTATACTAGGACATAATGTTGTAATCTCTTGGCCGAATTCAAATTTTTTCAACTGTGCGAAAGTTTTAATACTCCAAATAATTACAAAACCATCTGCTCCAGAGGAATAAATGTAATTTTTTGTAACTTTCACATCCGTCACATCTTTTTTATGCCCTGCAACTTCTCCACGACCTGAGTTATCATCGCTTTTATTTGAAGAAAGAGTTTTTTCAAGCCTTTGATAAACTATATCAAATATTTTTATTGTACGATCACTACTAGCAGAAATAAGATAGCGACTATCTAAACTTATGCAAATACTTGTTATCCCTTCACTATGCTCTTTAAAAACAATCCATTCCTCTTTAGCGAAACCTTTTGCATGCCATAAAAGAATTCTCTGATCTTCACATCCTACTGCGACATATTTCAAATCGTTTGTAAAAGCAATTGTATTAATTTCACATTTTGTTACAGTCTTCAATTCTCTTTCTAATTTTTTTCCTCCTAAAGTATACATTTCTACTTTACCTTCAGTATCTCCACATACAATAAGGTTTAAAGATTCATTAGCAGCAATGCAATTAATATCAATATTCCTATTGATTACTAAATATGTGTCATACTTTTCATCAAAGTCCCAAATCTTTATTGACCCATCTTTAGAGCTAGTAATAACCTTATTGCCTTTTGGTACAGCCCTTACAGCATTTACTTGCTGAGTGTGAGCATTAGGAATTGTAAAAATCTTTTCTGATTCAAATTTATCAATAGTCACAACTTTAATAGAAAACTCAATAGCACTTTGTAAAATAAGAAACAAATATCTTCTGTCATTACTTTTGCACATACTCACAACTTTGCTTGGAAGTTCTACTGAATGTAATACTGAATAATCTTCAAGACTCCATTTAGCTAAAATACCTTTCGTATCAGTAGCAAAAAAAGTATTACCATTAAGTTCAATATGTTCAATACCATAAGATCCTCTAAATCTATGCAATACATGAATACTTTCAATTATTTCCAAGCTCCAAAGAAGAATTTCTCCATCAATTGAACTAGTTAAGAATTTTGTTTCGTCATCATGGAGTTGTAAACTTGTAATTTCTGATTGATGCTCATGAAATTCTATAGGTTTCTTTTTTGCTGTAAGATACCAGAAGTACATTTTACCATCACGACTTGCTGAAATCATCATTGTATCTTCTTCAAATAATATTATATGAGTCACTCCAGCTTTATGTTTTGTGATTTCAATTAAAGCATTATTATCTTTTGTGTAAGCCCATCGAACTATTTCTCCTGTTTCTAAACCTGCATAAATACGTGCATGTTTTTGACCATGAGTCACTATATTCACTGAAGATCTGCAGTTGTAGTGCATTGCCCTATTCCCGTTTTTCCATATTATTAACAGTCCTGAAGGGCACCCACCTACAATTGCTTCTTGATTACTATGGCATACTGCTGTGATATTATCATAATCTTGAATTTTTTCTGGTTCAAGTTCCATATCAAACCCTTGCATTACAGAAAGCATATGGCCTAAAGTTTTGTCAGATAACCCATAGGGTCTTTCAGAATCTTCTTTTTTACTAAGTCTACGCCCTGATCTGCTTTCTATTAAAGATGCATTAACAAAGGATAACTCGCTGACAGTCTTTGCCATTTTTTATACACTAAGCAAATTTAGATTAAAATTAGTTATTTGAAGAATTTATTGTGTTTGGAAACTAGTTCTTTTTCAGAGAAATTTTCAGATGCAAAAATTTATATATTACTTTGCTTCATCCTCTGAAACTAATTCAAAAATAGTCTATTAATATCATAATTTTCAGTTACGTACTTTTTAACTTCAATCTAAAGGTATACTGTCAGTTAGTTACTGTAAAGATTGCCCGCCACTTTTTATCTTGTTCATAATCCTAACCAATATAAATTTTTTTCAGAGTTTTAAGTTCAGAATTACCTGAATCTAGGTATCTCAGTACTTAAATATTTTAGAAACTCATAGTTGATTAAACTTTTTCTAAGCCATAATCTATATAACCAAGCTAAAAAAAGTTTAAAATTAGCATCAGTACAATTAAGTTAGTGATAAACTTACAAGATAGAAAGATTGTCAACTTATAAAGATCATTTATTAGAATATTATAAAAAATCTATCAGTCTCAATATTTTTCTATCAAAATAAACAAGTGATAAAATTATCGAATTCTACTGTGATATATAATTTAATTAGACTATTGAATATAAATATGGCTGATATTCCTAAAATCCTCAAGCTCGACCACAGAGCCTGGTGGATAATTTTTATTGTGTTTTATACGTTCCTAATTGCAGTTATGATAGGAACATTGAGTACCCCAATATGGGTAGAACTAAAACCAGACAATTTTAATACATTCAAATTTAAAGGCTCTTTAATAGGAGTTGTTGACGGTTTATCAAGTATTCCTAACCTTGTAAACCCATTAAAAAATTTAGACCTAGAAGGAAAAACTTATGAAGATGTTGCCGCTGGGGCTTGTTTTGTTAGGGACATGCTAAATGAAACTACAACTATAGAATTCACTTGGGACTTTTATCATTCATGGTGTAACATGTTTAGAAGGCTTTGGTTTAGTGCTGGTCTTTTTATTGTTTTTGAAGTTATCTCTTTAGTTTGCATTGCTATACTTATAGCCTTATTATCTCTTTTCATTGTAAATAGATTTTACTTTAATGCAAGTTTTTGCGCGGGTGGCTGTTTGTGGGCTTCTCATATAGTAGCGATTATTGGATGGATTGTTATAGCTAAGGGAAATTTCAAAGGTGAATGCGAAGATCTGATTGATGGTGAAAAACCCCCTGAAATATGTGCACAGAATGGACCGAGACTTGGATTATTTGTTCTATTAGTACTACCTTTCATAATGATACCATTCTTTGTTGTTACTTGTTTATTAAGAAAAAGATTATTAAATGATAGTCAAGAGAAGGAAAATCAAACAGAAAATAAAAAAAGCGAGCCAAATAACGTAGCTGAGGAGAAAGAAGGCTTTTAATTTAGATATTTTTATTCAGTAAAATTCTTTTTAAACTTAGGTCTTATCTGAACACTTTTTAGCAAATTAACTTCAGTGAAGGGTTGTTAAGGATTAAAATTTATATTATTTTGCATATAGGATTTGTAGTTTATCTAATTTTTTTGTATTTATCTTCAATTTTGCCTCATGTAGCATAAAGATAATATACACAAAAACTTTCACAGAGGCATTTTTATTATAGTAGTTTCCATGCAAATCTATAAGTTAAATAATAAGATGAAGTTGTTTTCAGACATAATTAAGTAAAAATGTAGCTGCTATACTGCTAACATTAAATTTTGATTTTTATATTTTAAGTTTTAAATTTCTTTATGATTTTGCTATACTTATATGATTCTTTTTTTTAAAGGCTACTTTAAAGGTTACTTCATTTTAAAGATTTTAGCTCAAAGAAGATTTTAAAAAATAGCCCCATGTTATCATATCCTAATCCCAAGTTTTTTGGTGCATCAGCCTCACCTAGGATAAGACAAAATATGTGAATGAAAGAATTTCAACTTTTCCCTAAGGTAAGGAATAAATTAGATATTTACAAAGGGTGGCAAGTGTGAGAGATTTGTTATTGTGAAGCCTTTAAGACCAGTTACTCAATCCTTTTTGAAACTTGAGAAAAAATCCAAGCAATCTTCTCAGCCTCTACCAAAAAAATTACTACCTGTTTATGCCCTTAAGTGGTAAATTATTAAAACTAAATACTTATTTTAGGTTCAACAATCTTTATTTTAAATAAACTTAATTTCAGGTAGATTTCTTGTTGTAATTTTAAAGAAATTATAACTTTAAGCTTCTAACAAAAAATTTATAATTATTCATTCTATTTATAATAGGTTTATCATAAGCTATGGGTTAATCTATTTTATATTAGAGTTCTTATTTTTCTATTTTAACTCATTCAGTAGAGTATACAATTTTATAGTTTTAGTTTTTTTTGCTGGGTGCAATAAAATAGATGTTTTATTATTTCTAGGTTATTTTCTTACCGAACTTATAGATTTGAATTATTTTTTTCCTTATATAATTTTTCAAAGATCTTTTAAATTTAAAATATTTACTAGCCTTGACTACTTCATAAAATTTTCATATACATAAATCCTTACTTTTAAACTAATTGATACTATTTAATTATAAATTAGTAAACTTAATAATAGTCTCTTTTTCATATTTTCTCTTCCGTTAGACTTATAATGGAAAGAATAAATCTTAATCCCTCTTTTCTGAGCGAAGTGTTCTTTTTATGGATTTACAGGATATCCGATTATTACTTAAGCAACACTCCATCATCTGAAAATCTTCTTCAAGTGACCCATTCTGAATTATATGAGCAAATTTGTGAAAATTTAAAAAATGCTTGGAGATCTGAATGTCATAAAATAATTCCAAGATTTGAGCAAGCATTTTATAAAGCTTTATCAGCGCAGTTATTTTTTTGTACATTACTAATGTTCTTGTCATATATTTTCACTCTTTTATGCAGTGTGTTAATTTATTATTTATTGATATACATAAATGATGATTCAAGTGAAGAAATTATAGGAGGATATTTAGCTTCAGGACTAGTAATATGCGTAATTCTAAGCATTTTCTTTTCTATTCATTCAAATATGCGGACGTTTATTATTTTAGGACTGACTAAAAGAGCTGTAATTCGTATGATAACTGAAAAAGTCTTAAAAATCAATAGTGCAATTGTTTCTGATCCAAATATTAGAGGGAAAATACTTAATTCAGTAACATCAGATTTATATGTGCTTGAAGTTTTTCAAGCTATAATATTTCTTGCTGCTCTTCCTTTGACTTACATCATAGCTTCCATAATTATAGTTATATTTTTTGGAATTATTGGCTTAGTTGGAATTGGAATTTCTTTATTTCAGATTTTGATAATAATTATTTCTGATATGTATCTAAAAGTGAAAAAGGGAGAAATCAGTGATAGTCGAATTTCTAAAACTGAATTTTTTATCGAATCTATAAGGGCAATTAAAATAAATAACTTGGAGAGTTACTTTCTTAAGCCTATTTTCGAAGATCGTGAAAGAGAAATAAACCTACAGAAAAAAATATCTCGTTTTAATAGTTTTTTTACAATTATGTGCCATTCAGGACTGAGTCTAATTTTACTTGCAGTTCTAGGTTTAAAATCTTATTTGGAAGGTGATCTAAAGATAAGTGAAGTTTTCTTTCTTATATCAGTATATTTTTTTACACAAATATTTGCCACACATGTAATTTTTAGAGGTATCAAAGTATTTTATGCTATTAAAGCTGTCTTTCTTAGATTAACTGATGTACTTACTTTACAAGAAATTCAAAACCAACAGCAGAGTATAATATCTTCTAGATCTTCCATAAATGGTCAAAGTCATATTTTAATTATAGATGGAGAGATGTCTTGGTTAATTGAAAATGAATCAAATGAAGAAATAAGTAATTTGATTTCAAATAGAAGTAGCATATTTGTGTTAAAAGCAATCAATTTAGATATAAAATCACCACATTTACTAATAGTCACAGGACCAACTGGATCAGGAAAATCTACTTTGCTTATGTCAATCTTGCAAGAACTTAATCTAATAAGAGGCCAAATAAAAATTACAGGAACCATAGCTTATGTAGATAAAGACGCTTGGATATTAGAAGATACAGTTAAAAACAATATTATTATAGGAACACCTTTTGACAACGAAAAATATTATAAAATACTTGAAGAATGCGAACTTTTAGAAGATATTGAAACTTTTCCTTATAAGGATGAAACTCTAGTTAATGAAAATAAATTAAGTGGAGGGCAAAGAGTTAGAATTGGACTTGCTCGCGCGTTATATGCAAATGCTGATATTTTACTTTTAGATGACCCTTTGAGCTCTTCTGATCCTGTTGTAAGAAAAAGTATTTTTAGTGCTATAAAAAAAGCATCATCTGAAAAACTTGTTATTATGACTAGTAATCTTTCTAATTACTTTGAACAAGCTGATTCATTATTAGTTCTTGATAAAGGTATTTCTACAATTTATGAGAATTATGAGCATATTCGAAGTTCAGTTATGAATCAAGATTTTTTAAATTGTCAAGAACCTAAAGAAAACATAAAATTCAAACTATTTGATCCTAATGAGAATAAGCATAAAGGGAAATTTATTGAAGAGAAAATTAATGATGTAAATCTTAAGAGCTATCAAACATATACAATGTATGGATTTAAAAGTTACTTGACACTTTTGTTTGTTTTTATTTTAATGCTTATAGCACAGGCTACGTTTTTTTTTGGTATATATTGGTGCCAAACATGGGCTGCAAGTTCTGATCCAGCTTCTAATAGTTCATTAATTTCAATGTCAATAATTGTTCTTTTAACATACATAATGTTTACATGCAGAGTCTTTCCGTTTTTTGAATTTTTATTGCAATCTAATAAAATTCTACATAACAATGCAGTACTTGGCTTGTCTAAAGCATATATTCAATATCTAACAGCATATTCTTCTGGTTTTTATATTCAAAGATTTTCCAAAGATTTATCTTCAATAGACGAATCACTTATAAATGCTTATTATGATACAATATCTATAAGTTTGTATATATTCGCAACAGCTACTGTAGTTATTATCATTCGTCCATTTGCAGCTTTACTTTTACCTTTTTGGATAGCATTTTTTTGGATTTTATTTAGATACATGAACCCTTTATTAATTCAATTAAAATCAGTTGAAATTACTGTTAAAAGCCCATTTATAACTACATATTCATCCTTACTTGAAGGTATTGTTACTATTCGTGCACATGAAATAGAAAATATAATGATAAAAAAAGTTGAAGAAAAATCTTTAGATAATTATAGAGCATATTTTGCTTTGCAATCAGTAACACATTTTTATCAATTCTGGTTTTTGGCGATGATTAATATGATTTTTATTCTAAATGTCATATTAATAACTTTTGGAAGAAGTATGATAGAGCCTGGTCTTGCTGGGTTTAGTTTAGCTGTATCTTTTAATTTGTTAAGAATGACTTATGCTTTTAATAAAAGTTTTACAGAATTACAATCTCAAATATGCCTGGCTCAAAAACTAATAAACTTTGCAGAATTACCACAAGAGCATGAATCTTCTAGGCTAGTATTCAAGCAAATAACTAAAGGTGAAATAATTTTTGCTAATCTTTGTATGAGGTATCATCCTGATTCTCCTTTAGCTTTAAGCAACTTGAATTTTCATATTAAAGGTGGAAGTACTGTAGGCATAGTAGGCAGAACAGGATCAGGAAAGTCTTCACTTCAACAAGCATTATTTCGTCTTATCCCACCAGAATCAGGTTCAATAATTATAGATGGAACTAATTATTTATTGTTTTCATTACAATATTTAAGATTATCAATTTCAGTATTAATGCAAAGTCCTTTTTTGTTTCAAGCATCAATTAGAGATAATGTAGACCCTTTTCACAAGTATTCGTTGAGTAGTATAAAAGAAATTTTTAAGGAATTGTCTTTGTTTTTAGCTTTGAAATCTGATGAATATTTAACTTCGAAAATCATTGGTAAAGATATTTTTCTTTCTCTTGGACAGAAACAATTGTTATGCCTTGCTAGGATTTTATTAAGGGATAACCGAATTGTAGTTTTAGATGAAGTTTTTTCAGATATAGATTCAGAAGCAGAGAATATTATTAAAAAATCAATTCAACATAGGCTCAATAAATCAACTGTTATTATTATTACACACAAACTCAGATCTATTCTTGAATGCAATAAAGTTTTTATCATTGAAAAAGGTGTATGTGTTGAACAAGGCTCTCCAAAAAGCTTATATCAAAATGAAAATTCACTATTTAAAAAGTTTGTTGTTCTAGCTGAAATAGAAAATCCATATGAAAAAATAATAAATAATTGTTAATACTAATAATAAGCATTTCTCAAAGCTACTAACAGGCACTTTATTTAGAAGTAAATTTTGAGAGTATAAGATATGAATTATCATGCGAATTAACTTATATTATACCTTAATACTCATATTAAAAATTATAGTGTCGAGTATTATTATTAATTTTAAGATGCTTTTTAGTATTTGAAATTAATTATTGAATTAATAAATACTTTACATATTATTAATCAATACTTTCAATTTTGATAATTAATGCTTTATCTCAACTTTATTAATAATAAATATATAATTGTGGCATCCTTGTTGTTTATTATAGATATTTAATATAAAAAAACTATTACGATTAAATTAAAAATTTCTAATACAAAATAATTCGAAATACACAAAAGCAAATTAAAATCTATCATTAGATTTTATTATGTTAATACAGAAACTTTAAACATTTTCCTTATTTTAATTTAAGCATAATTGTATTACAGTATAGTAAAGATAATAAAATCAAATGAAAATGATCAATTTTTATAAACTATTTCTACTGAATTTATAAATTGTATAAATATGTCCTTATCGATAGATGAAATAACTGAAAAGGTAAAAAAGCTAAAATTTCAAAGTGATAGAGAGCTAAACTCAAACAATCTCCAGCAAGCTTATAATTTACTTCTTGAAGCTTATAGACTCTCGATGATTTATAATACGAAAATGAATCACAAAAACTCTGGAATATATCGAAGATTGGCAATAGTATTGTCTAGAATATGCATTTATTATGGGTGTAACTTAGCTACTTTGAAAGAAGCAAAAACTTACTCTAAGCTTTATATAAAAATAAGAAACCAGAAACATAAAAGCCCTAAAGAGCAAGCATCTCTTGATCCCATATACGCAAACTATTACATGGAGTCTAAAAAATATCTAAAGGCAATTCAATATTTCAACATTATTAAAGATCAACTTATAAGAGCATGCCAACTAAATAACCCCAATTTAGCCTTAGCCTACGATAATTTAGGCCTAGCATATACAGCTTTAAGTCGTAATGAAGAAGCCCTTGATTCTTTCTTTAATAGCATAAAAATATTCCAAAAAATCGTCAGCCCTGATGATTATAGCCTCGCTCGTACTTATAACAACCTTGCTGTTCTATATTCAAACATGAGCCGATACTCAGAAGCTCTAGAATATTATGAAAAATGCCGATTTGTATTTGAAACAAAACTCCATAAAGACCATCCTGACCTCATTTCATTTTACAACAACATGGGAAAATTATATCATAATACAAACAACACAAAAAAAGCTCTTGAGTTTTTTGAAAAATGCAAAGAAATGCAAGAAAGGCAATTAAATCCTTATGATCCTGACCTTTTAATCATCTATAACAACTTAGCTTCATTATATTATCAAAAAAACGAAATAAAAAAAGTTATTCTGCTATTAGAAAAATGCAAATTTATAGGGGAAAAGTATTATATTCCTAATGACCCGATTCTAGCTATAACCTATAACAATTTAGGGTCGTTATATTTTTCTATGAATCAAAAGAAATTAGCTCTAGAATATATTGAAAAAAGTATAAGAATAAATGAAAAAAGCCTTGGATCTTTAAGTGCTGAATTAGGTAGAAACTATATCAATATAGGAACAATTTACATGTCGGAGGGCAATTTTGATAAAGCTATTGAGTTCTCAGAAAAATGCAAGAAAATATGGGAACAAATCTTTGATGCAAATAATATCGAATTTGTTAGACTGTATAGCATTCTTGGCATTGCATATTCTAAAATTAATAACAGGAATAAAGCTTATGATTATCATCAAAAATCTAAGATGATTGCAGAGAAGCATTTAAGTCCTGATAATTCTTGCTTTGGGGAAATTTATAACAATCTTGGTGTGTTTTATATGGATATTCTTGAAAATGATAAAGCTTTAGAAAACTTTGAAAAAACTAGGATTATCTATGAGAAAGCACATGCTTCTGATAATCCTAAAGTTGGGCTTTTTTATAATAACATAGGAAGCTTGTATTTTAAACTAGATCAAAACAAAAAAGCATTTGAACTTTTAGAAAAAAGCAGACTAATATTTGAAAAAACACTAAAAATCGATCATGAGTATTTTGGAGTTGTATACAGTAATCTAGGACTTTATTACAATAAAATGGGCATGTATGAGAAATCCTTAGAGTACTTCAAAAAATGTAAAAAAAATTTGGAAAAAAATTTTGAACCTAACCACCCTGGGTTTGAGAATTTTTATACAAACCTATCATTACTATATTATAACATGAATGATAAAAGGAAATCATTTGATATTTTATTAAAATGCAAAAAAATACTTAGAAAAGATCATCCAAGCCTTGGAGATTTCTATTGTAACCTAGGTGTTCATTATTATAATATTATGAATATACATAAAGCGTTCAAGTATTTTGAAAAATCCCGAACAATAAGGGAAAAATTCTTAGATCCTTATTCTCTAGATTTAGCAACTGTTTATAACAATCTAGGTTCTTGCTATTATTATTTGCAAAAAAAAGACAAAACTCTTGAAATGTTTGAAAAATGTAGGAAAATCAGAGAATTTAGACTTAAATCTGACCATAAAGATCTTAGTGAAATATATTCAAACCTTAGCAGTTATTATGCTTCTTGTTCCATGCATAAAGAAACGCTTGAGTATTTTGAAAAATCAAAGAAAATCATAGAGAAATCAAATGACTCAGAATTTGATCTTGCGTGTATTTGCAATAATATTGGATCAATGTATATTGATATTAAAGATATGCAAAAAGCTCATGAATATTTAGATAAAGGTAGAATTATTATTGAAAAATCCCATAATACTAATCCAGCAAGACTTGGGGTAATATACAACAATTTAGGGTTATTATATTGTAATATCAATAATAAAGCTAAAGCGTTTGAGTATTTCGATAAATGCGAAACTGTTTTTCAAGCATCTTTTGGTCCTGATTATCCTGATTTAGGAATGCTGTATACTAATATCGGGCATTTTTATTACCAATGCGATAATAATAAAAAATCATTCGAGTTTTATGAAAAATCAAGGCATATTTTAGAAAAAGTTTTAAATCCTAATGGGATAAACCTAGGCAAACTATATAGCAACCTAGGAATTTTTTATATGAAAACAAAAAATATTATAAAAGCATTAGAGTTTTTAGAAAAATCAAGGAGAATTTTCGAAAGTTATGACTACCAAGATTCATCAATACTTGCCATTATAAACAGCAATTTAGCCTACGCATATTCAGAAGACTTTAAAAAAGACAAAGCTCTTATATTCTTTAAAAAAAGCTTGAAATATGGTAAAAAAGCATTCAGATATTCAGATTTAAACCTTGGGATTATTTATAATTTACTTGGGATTCATTATTCGGAAATGAAAATCAGAGATAAAGCTATGAAATATTGTGAAAGATCAAAGGAGGTTATAGAGGAAAATTTAAAACTCGATAATCCTAATATTGGAATACTTTATGAAAATTTGGGTTACATTTATTTTAATTTTAATTATAAAGACAAGGCTGTTGACTGCTTTGAAAAATGTAGAGAAATATGGGAAAAGACTTTAGAACCGGGACATGAGTATTTAGAGCAAGTTTATTTTAGTTTGGGGAGTGCTTATACTAGTGTTGATAAAAAAGAAAAAGCTTTGGAGTTTTATAAAAAGTGCAGGGATATAGAGGAAAAAAATTATCCAAAAAAATATTCGAAATTAGGTGATTTATGTAATTATATAGGAATTTTGTGTTGTTTATTAGGATATTATAAGGATGCTTATGAATGTTTTGAAAAATCGAGATTAATGTTTGAAAAAATATTCAGTAGGGAAAATCATTTGGTTGTTATGGTATATGACAACATAAAGTATCTTGATAAATGTATTAAAAATACAGAAAAAGCACGTGAAAATGGAATAAATAATAAGAATATTGCTGGTCCACTGCCATCAAAGTTTAGAAGCTCCAGCATAAAGTTTAAAAGTTTTTTTAAAGTTGGACAAAATAATTTTATAACGGTTGATGCTGAAGAAAATAAGATAAAAATCAATAATAATGAAAAAGACATACTAAATGAATTGAAAAAAAGTAAAGTTAATAAACCAACTAGAGAAAGACAAAGCAAATTTAGAAAATACTTGATCTCAGTTGGAAATAATAAAACTATTATTCCTTTTTCCCAGATTTCAAAGGCATATCCAGAAATCTATAAAAATTGCAATAATCGCAATGAACCAATTAATTTTTCAGAGCATCTTGACACAAAGAAATTTTATCCTGAAATTCAAGTTTTTGAAAAGTATGTTAGAAAATTTGATTACAAGTGGAAAGAGTACTTTTTAGCTTTTAAAGAGATAAAATTCTTAAAAAGACTTTCAAAAATAAGTACTCATTTTCCAAAGATATACTATTACACATATCAAATCTCAGCTTCAAATTTATTTCTAAAAATTGGCCTTGATAATTGTAAAGTCAATCTTAAAAAGTATTTTATTAAAAATGAATACATAGGACAAAGGGATATGAAAATATTATTCCATAGTATAATCGAAGCTTACTATATTCTTAGACAGCAAAATATTGTGCATAGTGATATATGTCCATATAATATATTAATAAAATCTCCAGAGCAGGTATTTTTATGTGATTTTAATGACTCATACGAATGTTTTCATGATTTTAAAAATTCTCCGTTTTTAACAATACGGCAAAAGCATTGGGTTCGAACTATGTATTTATCTCCAGAAAGAATGACATGGTGCAGGTTGTCTTATAATATGAACTTTCTTGTATTCGACCCTTACAAGTCAGATGTTTTTTCTATAGGACTTAGCATTCTTGATGTTTGTGAGATAAGTGTCAAACGGCTTAATATTTATGGATCCAGCTTTGATTTATATATTAAAGAAATGCTTTTAAATGGGTATTATTCTATTGCTAATGATGGTTTGAGAAATATATCATATCAAATGCTTAGATCTGAGCTACAAGAAACTATAGATAAAGCTGTTGAAGCTTTTCCATATGATTCTTTAAGAGAGATATTGAGAAGCATGCTTGAAGTTGATATAGTCAAAAGAGCAGATATCGAAAGTGTTTATAAAAATTCTAAGATTATAATGGGTTATTTAGATTAGAAATAGTTATTTTTTAAGTTTAAAGGCTTCAGCTTTGTAGGAAGTAATACTTTTATATAAAATAGAACTTAAAATAAATCAGGTGTATTGAACTAATATAAGAATAAATTATAAAAAATCTATGTAATCCTATCTGAAGATCTTGATACTATTAATTTATTATTTTTTGTAATTACTAATCTACTTATTATATCGGTATGCACATAAATCATATTTATAAGTTTATTTGTTAGCAAATCCTAGATCCTTAGAGCATTATCTTCAGTTTCATAAAATAAAAATTCTATTTAATTTTATAGTAAGAATACTTTACTGAGTATTAATAGATCAAAGCTTATTTTTTCTAAATAAAGCCTTAATGCTTAATAGGCTAAGTCAAACTGATTCATCTACTCAGATAGTGAATTCCTGAATCTTTTTGCATTGAAGGCTTGAATCCATTAAGCCTTTTCCTCTTTGTCTTAATATGCTTTCTCAGCAAGCCTATGCAATAAAAATCCTTCAGTTTCTTATTTGCTTTAACTTAGTAAAGCTTATCATTTTTTCTTCATCCATGAATCCCTTCAACCCTTAGATTTGCTTCTGTGAGTAGTTTTCATGCTCTAAACTTTTTTCCGTACCTTGCTTTAAGCTTATACTTACATTTCCTGTCAGAATTTTAGTTACTCGCTTG